>PVKS010023559.1:0-32246 GCA_004027875.1 Aplodontia rufa
GCATGAGTTCTTCTGGGGGAAACTACAACAGATGAAACCCAAGGTGGTCATCCACGTTTTGGCATTACCCCTGGCTAACAAAGTATATATACATTGATTACTGTTGGTTTGATAATGTTTCCCCCTCAACTGTATCTCTATATACTTCTAATAAAATTAAAAAAATTTTTTAAAAAAAGAAGTCCAAAGGCAAAAAAAAAGAATAAATACCTGATAAAGGATGAAAAGCTATAATCATAGAAAATCACAACTAACTATATATGCAATCACTAAATTTAGGACACAAACACATATTCTTTTCAACTATCAATGGTACATACAATAATAAAAAAATGGCAGTGCTATGAAATAATTTATTATAATACTATTAATGGACAAAGTTTAAGGTAACAGGCACTAGTTAGTATCAAGCTACTCTAATGGTTTACAAGGACACAGTCATTTCCAATGTTTCATTGGGTCACTATTCCAGTTTACCACAATAGCAGAGTTTGGAATGTTAATCAGAAAATACAGTATTATGAAATTAGTTTATCAGGAACTCACCTGATCTAGGAATTGGTTTATATAACTCCAAGTAATGCTCCCCATGAAGAACCTATGGTAGGGTAAGCAAAAATTTATTAGCAAACTTCCTTGTCCCATAGTTTCTGCCGATGGCTATTGCTAATCACAAGTGACATTTTACTGTCCGTATGCTCCAATCAGTAGTCCTCCTTTATTATCTCTCAGTTTGGCTTCTACTTTTAATCATGTGATTCAGAAATAATCAGTCCCCCAATCTAAAGACAGATAGCACTTTTGGAGCAGAGAAGAAAAATTTATGTTCTTTCTTGGCATGCATGAATCCTTACTGACTACTAATTATAGACTATTTGCCAATAAGGACAGTTTTAAACTAGGCTTTATTCCCAGTGCTTGTAACGTATTAGACATCCAATAAGCATTTGCTAAACAAAAAATGAACAAAAGCGACAGTGCTAGTAAAGTAATTTCAGGTCACACACACCAAACAGAAATGACTAAACTAAAACACAAAAACCCTAAAACCACATTCAAAGTAAAGCACTGTCAACGTCAACATTTTCTTTGTATCATGTTTTATAAGCGTAGACAACAAGTGCACTATGTAACCTAATAGCCACTTAGCCTCAATTTATCAAAGCAAAATAAAACCATGCTATGTAGGAAAAGCAAAAAACCCTCACACCCAAATCACTACACTCCACTGCAGTGGAACAGTTTCCCAGTCCTCAAAATTGAGGGGAAAAAAAAAAAAAAGATGGGAAAATAAATGAAGGACTACATGCCTCTCTGTTTCATATAGTCTGATAACTTAAAGTTGGGAAGACTGGAATTCAAATTCCAAGATGACTATCATTCCTAGTCACAGAATATGAACCCCATTTATAATTTCCACCTCTGAGAGGGAATTCTGAAACATTTAATTTTTTGCCCTTGTATTATACAAACAAAACAGTGTACTACACCATTGGAGAGTAACTAAAACAGTAAACTACCCAGCACATATTACTGACCTTCCTCCCAACTTCATCAAATACTCTAATAAGTTGCCCATCTATTCAGATGGGATACCCATTAAAAATGGGCTAATCAATCCAACCGATGTCAAAGAAATCTGCTCAGAGCTCTATGAACTTTATTATCATTGTGCTCAACCTCAAAGAACAAAAATATTACCAACTCCAAAAGTTTTCTCCTAATTATTCACTCCTTCCTTACTGAAAAACTTTATTCATTCCTCTAGTGTTTTTCAGTTCCTCTGTATCTCTTCTACCTGTGAACTCTGCAAGGCCCCTAAACACAGGCTGATCTATACTTATACTCACATATTAGATAATTTCATTCAGCCTCAAGACTTTACATGTCACCCATATAACAAGAATCCTAGTGAGACCTTTCCTCCAAATTTCAGATTCATACACATCCTTTTAACATTTCTAGTTGAATGTGTAATAGTCATCTCAAACTATCCAAAACTAACTCCTGACCACCTCCACCTTAAAATAAGTGTGTATATGTGTGTATAATTATATATAGTAATGCCATATGCACCTACTACACATATTAAATATATTGTATATAATTACTGTTTATTTAACTATACATTGTACAAATTTATGGGGGACAGGGATATAAATCAGTTGCCTAGAACAAACACCTTCCTCCTCTACTCATCTTTCCTTCCTCCTCTACTCATCTTTCCTTCCCCTCCTGTCTAGCACATCTGCTTGTAATATTGCAATAGACTCTTAACTGGTTTCTTAGCTTCTGTGCTTGATTCCATACAATATCTTTTCCACACAGTTGCAAGAATGAACCTATGAGTGAATATAGCTGGATCAGACACTCCTTAAAAGGGCTGCCCATGCACCTTCCTTAACAAAACTCCCATGGCTCAGGCAGTAAAATCAAGAATAAATGAATGGGATGCAATTAAACTAAAAAGTTTTTGCACAGCTAAAGATCTAGTCAAGAACATCAAGAGAGAACCTACAGAACGGGAGAAAAACCTTTGCCTGCTACACCTTGGACAGAGGGCTAATATCCAGAATATACAAGAAACTAAAAAAGCTAAACACCAAAATCACAAATAATCCAATCAATAAATGGGCTAAAAAACTCAAAAGGAACTTCTCTCCAGTGGAAGTCCAGAAAGCCCATAAATATATGAGAAAATGCTCTACATCATTAGCTATAAGGGAAATGCAAATCAAAAATTCAATGAGATACCACCTCACTCCTGTTAGAGTGGCAAAAAATGAAAAATTCAAACAACAACAGATGCTAGAGGGGCTGTGGGAAAAGAGGAACACTGTTACACTGCTGGTGGGACTGCAAACTGGTTCAGCCACTACAGAAAGCAGTGTGGAGGATCCTCAAAGAATTAAAGATGGAACCACCTTATGACCCAGCTATCCCACTCCTGGCTATTTTCCCAAAAGAGTTAGAATCAGCATATTATAGCGATGTGGCTTCATCAATATTTATAGCAGCTCAATTTACTATAGCTAGACTATGGAACCAACCCAGATGCCCCTCACTTAACGAGTGGATACAAAAACTTTGGTACATATATACAATGGAATACTACTCGGCCATTAGAGAAGATGATATTATGGCTTTTGAAATCAAATGGATGGAGATGGAAAGAATTATGCTAAGTGAAGTATCCCAATCTCAGAGACTCAAGGCCTGAATGATATCTCTCATCTGTGGAAGCTAGAATACATCAGGAAACAATATGTTAGACGGCTAAGCTAATAACTTCAAATTGTATGACTCTTAAAGCAACAGGGATATGACTCCCTAGGATACTTAGATACTTAGAGGGTGGAGAACAGGGTGGGGTGAGGGTGTAGGAAGAACACCTAGGAGAATGGAGGGTGGGAATATGGGGGAATCATCTCAGAAGGAGATCTCTGTCCTCCACGAGATATCCATTTAACTCAAGAGTTCTTCTGGGGGAAACAGCAACGGGGGAACCCAAGCTGGGCATCCATGATATGGCATTAGCCCTGGATAACTAAGTATATATACATTTGTTCTTGAATGTTTGATAAAGCTTCCCCCTCAAATGTAACTCTATATCCATCTAATAAAAAAAATAAATAAATTTAAAAAAAGGGCTGCCCATGACTTCGCATGTTGAACAGTGACTACAAGGCCTTCTTCTTCTGCCATCACTGAATAGAGTGACCCCCTGCATGCTCTACAGCTATACTGGTCCCTTTGCTGTTCCAAATACAAGCCAAGTATGTACCAACCTCAGGACCTTTTACACTTGTTCTCCCATAAATAGTCTTTTCCCAGATAACTATTTGGTTTGCTTCTTCACTAATATCATGAGGTAAGGATTGTCATATCCATTTTACAGATAAGGAAACTATAGCCTAGAGAAGTCATTTACCTTTGGTCAAATGGCAAGTAATGGCAGAAAAAGGATTCATAACATTATGTCAGGGTTGCTGAGCTATAATTATTTTCTTCTTTTATCTCACATTTTAAACTAACATCCCCTGTCTTTTATTCTTAAACACAAAAATCAAAAGATATGCTAAATATTTATTTCTGAACCAATGTTATAAACTATTTATAGCTATATATATATATATATATATATATATATATGTATGTATATACACAATACAAATACACATGTGCATACAGGAAATGACATCTGTTGAAAACATTTAAAGAAACAGAAGAGAAGTCAAATAAAAGTTTCTTTTAGGCATACCTTTGCAAAATTGATTGAAAGCCCAGGAATCTCTGCTAATCCTCCATCCATCATAGCTTTCTGAGCTATGATAACTCCAAAGGTAGGCAAACAGGAGAAATCAGAACTTCGTTCATAAACAAATTTCAAATCTTTTGGATCTTTGACTGATGCTCCCACACCAAGAGCATACATAATAGTTTCCAATTCCGTGTATGCAGAAGAAAATGAAGGGAGTTTATAGCCAATAGCTTCAGCCTATAGGAAAATTGTAAAAAAAAATTTGTCATTGATATTTTTGTCAAATTTTTGAAATTTTAACTTTTCAAAACTACTAACTGTTTATATACCTAGCTTTGCATTTATACAGATGGGAACAGAATGTCAATGAATTTGATGGAGCATAATTATTTCATTATATTATTCATTATTATGTTATATTATTCATTATATTTCATTATGTTTGGCATTTTACATAGAAACCAAGTAATGCCTAGAAAAGGACTTCACTTACAGATAAGTACTTGACTCTTGCTAACGGATATCATGTCTCATTTTTAATTTTCAAAATCCAAAAAAGAATGAATTTGTTACAATTAGGGATGGGAAACTGCTTTATAGAATGAACTATACAAAATTCACTATAAACAGACAAGAAAAACACTGCTTAATGCTTTATAAACTGGATTTCTTTATACCAATTTCAGTTAAAATGATATTTCACCTGATATTCCTTCCCAGGAATGTCCTTTATCTAACTGGATGATGAATTTTTCAATTTAGAGATAATATGCCAAGCTACTATGTAAAGCACATATTATAAAAGAATTTTAATGATTTTTCAAATTTTGTCCAATTTTTCAGTCACATTTATCCTAAAGCAGGAGTCAGCAAACAAAAGAAGGATTTTTACATTTTCAAAAGGTGGTTACAAAAAGAAAACAAGGCTTGGCGTATAGCTCAGAGGAAGAGCACACACTTGTATTTAGCATGCACAATGCCCTGGGTTCAATCTCCAGTGCCAAAAGGAAAAATACAGGAAAACAGGAATACTATGAATTAAGAACAGTATGTGCCAACGAAAGCCTAAAATATTTGCTGTATGACCAAAAAAGTTTGCTGACCCCTATGTTAAATTAAAAATCCAAATAATACACCAACAACAATCTCAGGCTTAAAAATTAGATTCCTAAAGTTATCACTATCCTTTATTTTAAATTATTTATGTGATGCTCCTTTTCATTATTTGAGATTCAGAGAGTGACAGCATCTGAAAGAAAAATGAAAGAGGAGGAAGAAAAAATGAAGTGTTTTCAACGTGTCCACTTACAAATCCTGAGGTGGCCGTAGATGCTGCATGACTGGTATGATTGGTTGAAATTCCTCCTTCTGTATCTATTTTACGTAAAACTTCAATCATACTGCTAACTGATTCTAAAATTAAGAAAAATAAGGAAAATAAAGCTATGCTTAAGATGTGACTAAAAAAGCCACAATATGCTAAGCTAACAGATGCCAACTACAGAATCTCATCACTCATGAACTGAATGTATGATGTTAGGCTTTTATATGAAAAAAACTAGTATAGAAGTTGAAATAGACCAAAGGCATTGTCTAACATACCCTTCCCAGGTTATCTAAGGGGACTTGGAGCTTTTCATTATCTTTGAGCTATTCTATAACTCCATAAAGTGTGATACTTGTCTACCAATATATAATTTCTATCTGTCTAGTGGAAACACAACTGATTTCACTTCTGTCTCTACCATCAACCCTCCCTGGAATGAAGAATGACAAAATTACTTCCACCACAGGTCTGAAGATAGTATTAAAAATTCTTGCCAAGCACAGTGATGCACACTTGTAATCCCAGCAAGTTGGGAGGTTGACGTAGACGGATCTCAAGTTTGAGACCATTCTCAGCAACTCAACAAGACCCTGTCTCAAAATTTTAAAAATAAATAAAAAGGGCTGGTGATGTAGCTCAACAGTAAATCACCTTTGGTTTCAAACCCTAGTAATAAAAAAAAAAAATCTTCCAGAGACAGAACAGGAAAACCAGTATCATGATTTCCAGACAGAAATTAGAAGCTACAGTTCAGGGGTCTAAAAAGTTGTAAAGGAAGGTCACGGGACATACACACACAATACAATATTCTGAAGGCTTAGGGAACTTTCTAACAATCCCTACAGATGTAAGGTTCCTTTTAAACTCAGACAAAACCCATAATCAAACTGCAAAGTCTGACACAATCTACTATTCCATTTCACACTACTGAAGAAGTTTCTTGCCTAATCCTCTCCTACCTCCCCATCCAGACTACTTCCTTAAGGGAAGTTTACTTAATAGAGAGGCACCTTGGTACAGGCTAAAAGTACTTTACTCAGAGATAAGACAACCTGAATCAACTCTAATCTCAAACACTGGCTAGTTTTTTCTGGGATTTCGTTTCATCATCTATAAAGTGAAAGTACTGTGAATAGGTACCCTGGAAAGTCAACTTTTATATATGACTTTTTTTCTCACTACGCTTACTTTCACTTATAATGACATAGGTTTTATAGTAGTCTAATACTTTTGATGCAGAAAATCAGAGGGAAAAAATGTTTTGAGAGAGAGAGAGAAAGAATCACCTTTATTTAGTTTTTTGTCTGATCTTCATTGTCTGACACTCTGTTGTGTATGTGGTGCTGGGGTTTGAACCTGGGTCCTTGCACATGCCAGGCAAGCATGATATCGCTGAGCTACCACTCCAGCCCCCAGAGAAAAAAGTCTAATATATTTTTTCCTTTTTCTTTCATTTATTTTCATTGATAAGTGATTGTGATACATACACAAAATTTATCTTAAATATCAAAATATACGTGTTCCAAGATGGCAGGCTACATAGGGGAAGGCTGCGTTTATTTTGGCTCCATGACGGAGGACTCAAACACCAGGAGTACTGCCTTTTTGTGAGAGGAGTGAAAAACGAACTGCACTAAAACTTAATATTGAACAGTTAACAAGTCTCGGAGACTCAGAAATTTGGGCACAATAACTAAAGAAGAAAGATTACATTCAAGCCAGGCAGGTTGCAATCACCACTGCAGCAGCCGGGCTAGCACAGATGGATGGGCACAGAGGAAGGGAAAGCACAGAAATACAAAAGATCAGATCTAACATTGAGAACCCCAAGAACAGAAAGGAAACCTGCACTTAGCTGAATCTGGGGCTCCTTACTGCATGAAGGGTGTGCTGTGTTTCACAGCTGGCTGCAGGGAGATGGTACAGTAGCCATTTTGAGTAGGCTATTGCAGCAGGAGTAGGAAGTTCTGCACAAATGATTCCACAATCTTGCCAGATGCCTGCCACAGGTCCTGAGGTGCACCTAACAGAACAGATGCTAACCAGGCCCAGAAGATAATTTACCACAGGGCAATCAAGTTGAAAAAGCAAAGAGAAGCCCATCTCACCTCCATCCTTCTTAACTCTGCTCACTCATATGACAAGGTAAAGCAGGTCAGGAGCAGGCAAAAGAAAGCACAGAGTCTGAGCCCAGGAAATCTGTAAAGGCTGTGTGGCCAGCACAGGGGTCTAGGACTGTACTCAAGCCCTAGGACTAGAATCCTAGGAAGACTCCTGAGTTTCAGATCCCCAACAGAGACTGGCAAAAGCCAGGCCCTCAGGGTGTGTTGACCCAACCTCTCCTGAACAATCACCACCCAGCATAGCCCCTAAACCTGATTAGACCAGAGCCCTATCATCTAGACTTCCACTCTTGGCATCCTACAATAATACCCATCTGGAATTAAATCATTCCGCATTGTTGAACTGTGCGAACAAAACTCCAGCAGACAGCAAACATCATCTACTCCCACTGTATATTTCAACCTCCTCAGTGGAAACAATTCTCTCAATCTTTTTTTTTCCTTTTGTTTTTTGTTTGTGGGTAAGGTTTTACGGTGTCAACTGGTTCATGCACATATATTCATAAAAACATGTTTGCTTTTTTCCTTTTTTTTCTCAATCTTTAGCATTTCATCAAATGTAATTAATTTTCCCTTCCCTGCCTTTAGAAGTCTAGGTGTTTAATCCATTCAATTTGCTTTTGTTTTGTATGGTTTTTTATTAGTCTGTCTCTCACGTTTCTCATTCTCACTGTCCTCCTGGTGACAGCCAAACTATATTGCTTTCTTTTTTAATCTTCCTTTACTTCATTACTTCTATTTTTTTTTTCTATCTTATAATTATCACATCCAACATCTCTTCTACATTCTCTCTGTTGACTCTTCGAAATTATAAGCTCTTCTCTATGGTCTTTTCACATTTATTTTCTCTTAACTGACTATATTCTTACCAACTTCTAGCAAAAATCAGCTTATATAACCTTGGTGAACACCACTAATGCTGTTGCAATCATCACTGCTATCGATGTCAAAGTTGATACCCATTACTTGCTTTTAAGCCATACATAATTGATGGTCACTTATTCTTTTCGCTGAAGGCATTTGTTGATCCTACCATTTCTGTCTTTTGTGGCATCTAACATTGTTGTACTCATAGTGGGAACCAAGTATTCAATTTAAGACTATACTGGTTGCATTGATCATTGCTATTATTTGTATCCCCATATTCCTGTGAGGTGTTGAAAATATAAAGTTGACACACTATGGATTCTGCGATGAATTTAACTCTCCCTGACAGTACTCCAACTCAATGATGGAATTCTAAAATGAATGAATAATTAAACAAATCCAACCCTTCAACAAGGACAAAAGCAGGAGCAATCACAGATGGAAATCAATTCCCATCCTTTGACATCTACCCATATTAGCAAATCCAGAGAGAAGCCTCAGAACAAATAAGATAATTACACACAAAAGGACACACACAAAATAAGAGGAAGAGGAATCTATTTCAATTGATGTGCAAGAAAAAGACCTTTGAAAATATGAGAAAACAGGCAAATATCCCCCCAAACCCACAATCTCCCAACAAAGGATTCCCAATGGTGAAGGAAGACCCAGAGAAAGATTATAAAAAACTGATTACCAAGTTATTCAATAAACTAAATTAAGATTCAAGGAATTCAGAGAGCAATTATTGAGAAAATTTACTTTGATAAAAAAAATAGAGATACTGAAAAAAGAAAAAACCAAAACTCCTAGAAATGAAAGACAAAATCAAATTTCAAACTCACCTGAAGGCATCACTAATAGATTAGTCGGTGTAGAAAATAGAACCTTAGCCCTTGAAGACACAACTTCAGACACTGAAGACAGGTTAGATAATCTTGAATACACAGAAGGAAGTAAAGAGAAAAAAATTACAGAACATGATCAATATATACAAGATCTCTGGGATTAACTTCAAAAGGCCAAATCTGTGAATCATGGGGATAGAAGAAAACATGGAGACACAAACTAAAGGCTTTAAAAACCTTTTCAATGAGATTGTTACAGAAAATTTATCCCAATTAGAAGTTAGGCAGACATCCTTATACAGGAAGCTTACAGAACTCCAAATAGACCCAACTCAATGAAAAACAAACGAAGACATATTATAATCAAAATGCTCAGCACAGAAAAGGAAAGCCTATTTAAAGCCACAAGAGAGAAACATCAGGTCATTTCAAAACAAATAAGAAACACTTCAGATTTTTTAACTCAAACCCTCCAAGCAAGGAAGTATTCCAGGAATGAGATATTCCAGGCCCTAAAAGAAAACAACTGTTAACCAAGGTTATTATATCAACCAAAACACAGGTTCAAATTCAGGGAGTAAATAAAAACATTCCATGACAAAAATAAACTAAAAGAATTCACAAGCACCAAACCAGCTCTACAAACAATACTCAAAGACAAACTTCATACATAGAATCAAAAGAACAATTCCCAAAGCCCACAAACAGGTGTAGTTCAACAAAAGAATAACCCACTAAATGAGAATAAAAACAGGATAAAATAATGCAAAGTACCAAAATATAAGGAAACCCCAAACATATATCCATACTAACACTGAATATTAATGGTCTCAACTCCCCAATGAAAAGACAGATTAGCAGAATGGATCAAAAACAGAATCCAACTATATGTTGCTTACAAGAGACTCATCTTTTAGGAAAAGGCACTCACCGGGTGAGGATAAAAGGATAGCAAAAAATATTTCAGGCATATGGACCAAGAAAACAAGCAGGAGTTACCGTTCTCACATCTAACAATGAAGATTTCAAGCAAAAATTAATCAGAACAGATAAAGAAGGCCACTACATCTTAGTAAAGGGAACAATCCAGCAAGAGGATATAACCATAGTAAACATTTATGCACCAAATATCTACACACCCAATTACATGGAAAAAATAATCTATGACATCAAACTCCACATAGACCCCAAAACAATAATACTAGGGGATTACAACACACCCTCAATACCAATAGACAGGTCATCAAAACAAAAAGTCTATAAAGATATCACCAACCTAAACAACACTATAAATCAACTGGACCTAACAGACTTCTACAGAATATTCCATCCCAGAACAGCTCAATTTACCATCTTCTCAGCTGCACATGGAACTTTTTCCAAAACCAAGCATATTCTAGACCATAAAGAAAGTCTAAGCAAATACAAAAAAAAATGACATGATCCTTTGTATCCTATCAGATCATAACGTAATGAAGCTAGATGTTAACAGCAAGAAAATCAACAGAAATCACATAAACACACAAAGTCTGAATAATACTCTCTCAAATGAAGAATAGATCAAAGAAGAAATGAGAACAGAAATCAAGAAATTCTTAGAAGCTAATGAGAAAAAAAGACACAACATATCAAAATCTCTAGAACAGATGAAAGCATCTCTAACAGGAAAATTTATAGCACTAAGTGTCTACATTAAAAAATTAGAGAGATCCCAAATAAATAAACTTTGCTCCACGTCAAGTTCTTAGTAAAAGAACAAAAGAACCCCAAAACCAGTAGAAGACAGGAAATAATAAAGATCAGAGCCAAAATCAATGAAACTGATAAAAAAAAGAAACAAAGAATCAATTAAACAAAGACCTGGTTCTTTGAAAAGATAAAATTGACAACCCCTAAGCCAACTTAATAAAAAAAAAAAAGATGATGCAAATCAACAAAATCAGAGATAAAAAGGGAGATATCACCACTGACCCCACTGAAATCCAGAAAATGATCAGAACCTATTTTGAAAATTTATACTCCAACAAACTGAGTGAAATTAGCCAAACACAAAAATCAAAGGTTGAATGATTTCTCTCATCTGTGGAAGCCAGAGTAAAATAAAGGAAAGGGTGAGGGAATGACAAGATTAAATAAAGATCCATCAGATACAAATTAATTGATCAACTAAATGAAGCCTAGAACAGTAAAGAAAAGAGAAAGTGAGAGAAGAGGAAAGGAGGGTGGGAAAAGGGGGAGGAAATTGGGGAGATACAAATAATGTATAGTATACTTGGCACCTCCAAGATACTAAATAGTTCCCACACAATCATCATTAAAAATTGGAAAAGTAAAAAAATATATAATCACAGGGAGGTCAGTGCAGAAAGAGGGCCAGGGAGAGGGAGAAGCAAAGTAGGGGGATGAGATGGGGAGGGAACTGGGCCAAAATATATTGGTATAGTGTGTGCATATGAATGTGTAACAACAAATGCCTTCAATATGTACAACAATAATGCATCAATAAAAATGGGAAAAAAAAGAAAGATTAAACAACTTGGGATTCTCTACCATAGATAGTCTGAGGCTTGCTGGCATTATCAAAGTCACAGATCTTCTTCCAGTTAGCCTTCACTGCCTCGGGAGTCATTGGCTGATTCCTCTGTCTTGCAATGGCCCCAAGTGTCCGCTCCCAGCGCACTAATCACAGAAATAAAACCAAGATACTGGGCACATAGTTTAAGAAGGAAACAAAGTAAGATGCTTAATAATCCCTTAAATTTTTTTTTACTTCAAGAAAAAAGAAATGCCAAAAAAAGGGTTTCACTTTGTAGAGTTTTATAAGAAGCATTAAAGTGCATTTTTTCCTAAATACCCATCAGAATGTCAATTTAAAAAAATTAAGCTGAAGAAAAAAACCTCCTCTGACTATGCCAGGTACTACTAAAGGTAGAATATCATGCTGAATCTGAAAAAGTTAAATTACAAAATAATCACACTAAAACTTAAATCATAACCACAGATCAAATAGATACTTTACTGTGCTTGCTTATAAAATGGAAATTTTATACACAAAATATAGCTTTGTTGGCTAGCAAATTGAGAACCAGTGGTGGTAACAGGTCAAAGATTTCAGTTAACACAAAATTAGTATATCAGACACCCACATACAATTATCTTTGCTTTGTTCTTCCTCCATTTCTACAAGAAGTAAACTAGATAACACAGATTTAACCAAAAAAAAAAAGTTATACATAAACTCCATTAGGAGAATTTTTATCATTGTTTCCTTTTGAAAATCCAGAACAATAAATACCCTGGCACCTTTATGTAAACAAAATTATCAGACTTTGATGATTGCTCCTCTCCAACACTAGGGATTAAACCCAAAGCCTCATGCATGCTATGCAAAAGCTCCACCACTATGCTACATTCTTAGCGATTTTTAATTTTCCCTTTGAGACAAGATTTTGCTATGTTTCCCAGACTGGCCTTGAACTTGCAGTTCTCTTGATTCAGCCTTCTGGGTAGCTGAGATTATAGGAGTGCACTTGAGAATTATTAAATTTAAGGTTTGTATTGAAGAATGCTAGAAATATCTGCTTTGGGATATTTTCTATTGAGAAAGCACCAGATAGAAATGCTTGAGGAACACCCAAATACTTGAGGAACAAAAGTCATTTCAACAACTGGAACAGTCATTAACTGTAAAAATATTAATACTTTGCAATATGTTGTAATAATGTCCTCCAGTGACAGCAATCCTTTAAATAATAAATTGTGCAATTACTTTTGATACCAGCAGCCAACTGAAAACAAGATATTAGAATTTTCACAATGTTTTAAATGCTATAATAAAGCAACTATCAAGTTTTGAGAAACAGGACAGAAAATTATTGAAGGTTAATGAATTTACTATTGGAGAAAAGGAAAACAATTCCAATAGATTAGTTGAAATTTCTGTCCCCACAAGTTATCCAATGTTGATTCTTCCCTCTTCTCAGGTCTCATGCTTCAGGAAGAAAAATAATTAGGTGAAAAAATTGGGAGAACTTGCCTGCTATGTCATCTAGAATAGGCTCTCCCATCTTTTCAAAAATAGCCCTCCCTCCCACTCACTTCCCTGCTGAAACAGCAAGGACAAGTCATGGGATGCCAGAGATATTGGAGGGTAAATACCAATAGAAAGACAGACTTTGCTATATGAAGGAATCACCACTTCTGAATAAGACAGGAAAAAATCCTGAATAAGGACTGCCTACAGAAACAACAGATTTTCAAAAGTGCCCTAGGCAGGACAATTACCGTGTTTTAGAATATCTGCTATGTAACAACGTTCAAGTCTGAGTATGTGTGCACTAGATATAGTGACTAGACATTTGACAAGATTTTTATTACTCAGCTATAATGGATATACAGATTTAAAAGTATGAAAATAACCAATGGCCAACAAAAAACTGGAAAAAACTTACATTTTCCAATCCATCCTGCTCCAACCTAACAAAAAGAAGGGTAAACATTTTATTATGTTATATAATTGTATAATAATCATTAAATTTTTAAAAAAGCAGCTATCTTACTAGGTATACTAAAATGTTAAATGACAATGAGTGGAAATAATATGGCTCTACAAAAGTCTATTGGCCTTATGACTTCACACTATTCATGTTTTCACAGCAGAAACCTAAAGCAGCACAACACAGTAGAAAAGAATGACTTGCCAAAGTCTTGCACCACATCTTCTACTGACTAGATGTGTGACCCTAGCCAAATCATTTGGCTTCCCCAAACCCAAGTTTCATCATATGTAAAATAAGGATAACAATGTGGTTACCATGAAATTTATACAATGTAAATTTTACACAGTAGTCTCCAAATGCCCCCTCTAGAAAGAACTAGTGAAAAAAATCAAAATCAAAGCCAAGAAAGAGTATTTACAATGAATTACACATATTCGTGTTAGTAAAATGTCTTTATATAGAGATAAAGCAAATGACCAAATACCAACTGCTGCACAGAAAGATAAATTTTATATTTCTATGATATTTTTCAGAAGTTCAGGAAAATCTTGAAAAAAGAAAATCTGTTATGTTTTCAAACACCACAACTTCTTATTCAAACACCAGAACTTCTTATTCGAATTCCATATGTATGTGATAGAAGAAATGTTATCAGTAGACAGTAAACATCTTGGTGGCTCTAGGTGCAAGAATGTAACTTCATCATTTTTTGCCTTTACATTAATATGCCCACACCTTTTGCAGTTCTGATGACCTTGATATAAGTTACAGTATATAAAAATCAGCAGTGGTTTTTATAACAGGGAAAAGATAACACCTTTTACCATCACTTTTTGGGAGTGATGTTAGTAACATAAGGTTCTTCTCAGATGCTAGAAACAACTGCTCATGCTGAACCAAAAATCTGTATCTGCTACTCTAGTTATCTATCAGAACTTTGCAAACAAAGTAGCAGTTTACTTTCAAGATTTAAGTTTGAGGGCTGGAGTGGTGACTTGGCAGTTACGGCGCTTGCCTGGCATGCACAAGTACGTGAGTTCAAATCCCAGCACCACGTACACAACGAAGTCTCGGAGCAACAAAAGCCACATGAAGAACTAAATAAAATTGATTCTCTCTTTTTCTCTCGCTCTCTCTTAAAAAAAAAATGACTTAGGTTGGGATATTACAAACACCTCTTCTTATATTTTATCAATTATGTATTTCAGATGTTTCTCACTCGAAATGTTCATAGTAGAGTAAATGAAAATAACATAAAACTTTATCCTCAGCATGATCCTAATTGTATGACTTTGGATGTCTGTGTAAAACACACATCTAAAAAAAGAATGGAAGGAAATAAATAAAAATTTTAACAGTTCTCTTTGGGTAGTGACACTGTGGTTGATTTTTATTTTCTTCAATATACATTCCAATATGGTTGAAATTTTCACACAAAGAGGATATGTGATTTTTGTTTACAGAGTTAATAATAAGTATAATTTTCAAGGATAAGTAATTTTAATTCCTTAATTAGGTGAAAGTATGGATGGCTTGATATTAGATTTTCCAATTCTGTAAAATTAGATTTGTAAAGTTCCTTCCACCTCTGATTTCCGCAATTCTCATTCAGTGGGTATGATTAGAAAGGTAGAAGCCTGTGTCTCTTTTTAAATATATGAAAACTGGTAATTTTTCCCCTTTAATTTACTCTTCAGCTTTTTATTGAACTGAAACAGTCTACTAAAATATTATTCCCTTCAAGCTAAGTCAGGTTCTTTTGTTACCAAAAAATGTTTGGATGCAATAGTATCCTGCATACAACAGGTTTATTAACATAAAGAAACAAAAAATGGAAGGAGGTTCTAATACACAATGCTTCAGGCTAGGAAAAAAACATCAAACTCAAATGAGTAATCAAAAATACATAAATCTGCTTCAAAAGGTTTAAAAGAACTTTTACCATATAGTGAACAAAGGATCTTGCTGGACAGTGGGATTTACATGTGGTTTTTGTTTTTAAAATAAACAAGTAAACCTCTGCAGTAGGGAAAAATAGAAACATTTATTTTTAAAATTAAAACAAATAATAAGTTGTAGTTATTGATCTGTCACTCCCAGACTATATTCCTGCTATACTGATTGATAAAAAAAATTGTAAAGAGACTGTTATATACTAGACCCAATGGTAAAAGTTTGGAATTATCTGTAGTTGTGACAGTCTGGATCTGGAATGCCCCCCAAATGCTCATGTGTTGATGGCTTGGTCTCAGCTGGTAGTACTGTCAGGAGGTAGTAGAAACTTCATGAAGTGGGGCCTACCTGGAGGAAGCAGGTCACTGTGGGCACATCTCTGAAGGGTACACCTTGTCCTGGTATCTTTTCTCTGTTTCCCAGCTGCCATAAGGTAAGCAGCTTTGTTCTACCACATGCTCCCCACATCATGCTCTGCCTTGCCAAAGGCCCAAAGCAATGAGGCCAAGTGACTATAGATTGAAATCTCTGAAACCCTGAGCCAAAATAAATCATCCCTCCCCTAAGCCTATTTTCTCAGGTATTTTGTCACAGTGGCTGAAAGCTAACTAACACAAGGTGCAACAATAAACTCCAAGAAAACTAAAGTTCAAGAAGTTTGATTTATACAATACCCCAGCAAGCCTGTGACTACCAGAACAAGAATTCAAAATCTGACCCAGCTGACTCTAAACCTTAAGCTCCATCTTTCCACCTTATCGTTCAACTTTCTATATTTCACTAGACATATCCAACTAGCCATATTTTCATTTGGTAAAAATAGTAGAAACGGAGAACTAAGGAAAAACATAATTTATAAAGCTGTTACTTTCTCCAAAAGGACATTAGTCCACACTTGTACCTTAGTAACATAAACATAGCATTTAAAAATACACAAGTGATGTCAACTGGTACAGATTTTTACAAATGTAAGCATTTGAAAAGCACTAATTTTAAAATCATTTTCAATATATAATTACACAAATTTTGCTTTAGTAGAAAAACTTGAAGTTTCAGAATACCTCAAACAAGCCACCATTTTCCTCACAGCTATCATGGCAAAGCCAAAGGACCAGGGGTGCCACATACTCTGGCTTTAAGGCTTCAAAAACATCTAAAATAAATACAAAAAAATTAACAAGAATATGTACATATTTCATGTATCATTTTACTTTGTGAAAATTTCTTATTATGTAGGTAAAATTTCTTACTTATTTAGGTAATTCAGACTTTAAATAAACAAGAAAAAATATACATACACGTGTGTTAAAGGTTTTTAGAAGAACTTTTTCATAGAAACACTATCAAGTTTCTAAAATTACAGGCATCAGATATACTATTCCATGATTGGTAACTCAGTAATTCTGAAAAAAATGTTAGTAGTCTCAGCAAAGACCGATGAGTAAAACTGTATATAACATGGGAATCTTAGGTACCATTCATTCCCAAAACTATGCCACTCCCAACAGCTATTTAATGAGAATCTTGGAAAATTCCAAAACATCCTTGACTATTATAATGGCAGAAAATGACTGAAATAGACCCTACAACCATCGCTGATAAATAACATAATTTAAGATTTTCTCACTACATACCTTCTGCTTAGTAGAACAAAAAAGCACTATACAAGGAATACACAGACTTGGAATTCACTACTGGCCCTGCCAGGTGGGCAACTTAAGAATTTGGGCACATCACTCAATTTCCCTGTACCTGTGTCTTCATGTATAAATTGGTAATGATATCATATATACCTTACCATCTTATCTAACAAATCAAATAAATGCAAAAACTTGTGATACTATGTAACATAACTGTATGATAAAATAGCAGATGCATTTATAGTCCTATAAACTAAACAACAGTTACAATATCTTCACTTCATTGCCTTGAAAAGATCTCGAATCCATGCACAATCCATTGGCACATTATTCTCCACTTTTTATTATACACATGAAGAGAAAACCAAAGGTGGACTCCAACCACCTCAAATTACACAATAAAACAAATTTTTGGCCTATATACACTGTTCAGCTCAACATATAATATTACTCTAATTTTCCATATATAAATTTGCAAAATAGAATGTTAAAAGGATGTTATGGACAGGGATTCAGATATATAAATTGACTAACTTTATAATGAATGCAAAATAAACACATCTAAAAAATCCAATTGCATTATCTATTATCTTAGGCCAAAAAAAAAAGAGGGAACAGTCCACATAGAAAAAATACTTCTGCTTTGCACCTGATTTCTCATATTATCACTAATGTTATAAGTAAATATTCTTGCTTTCCAGTTCATTCTAAATCTGCTAGGTTAGCCAGCATCTATTAAACCCAATTTCATAAAAAAGAAAAAAAATTTAAAAAAAGAACAGGGCTCAGGAGGGTAAATAAAATATCTGAGACGTCCCATTAGCTAGTAAGATATAAAGTTAAGTGAAATCAAAATTAGAACTTAAGTCTCCAGCAGTGTTTCTTCCACAACATTAGATATCAAAAAATGTGGTACCATTATACTGGTCAGTACTCTGACAGACACTTCTGTCACCAGAAATGGTATTATTTTAAACCTTGCTGAGACAGATGAGTAACCACCAACTGAAAACAAGGAAAAATGTCCTTAGTGCCACACTGCAGGGAAGTCAGAGTCGCCCTGACAACAAATTGCAACAACAGTTCTGATAACTAATACTTAAGAGTTAGGACTGCATCGACATGGGATCCTGACTCTAAACCGCTAGACACTGAACCTGAACTTTCAAAGAAGACTGAAGTAGATCAGGTTGGTTATGCCTCATGGTTATCAGCAGTAGCAAAGACAAATCCTCTCTGAAGAAAAAACTGCCAATTTAAAGCAGATTAAGACCAAGGAAAAAGCTTGTGATTAAAAATCACGAAGTACCCACAGGAGAAAGCCATAATGAGTAAGTCAAAAAGAAAAGAAAAAGATTGAAATCAAAATGGAATGGTATCATTTAAAATATGTTGTATAGAAAAGAACTATTGGTTCAAAAATGAAATCCCAAGTTTGAAAAATGAATGTTAGTGTAAATGTAAAAAGGAAACAGTACCATAAAATACTTGTGTCCCATGAAGTATCTAATTTTAAAATAATTTCCACTTATCAATTGTTTTGTACCATCGTAGAGGATCCTTTAAAGTATTATGGAGATTTTCTTTCCAGAAATATGTAAACCCTAGGCACACTAACTATCATACATGTTTCTCTAAGGATCAAATATTCTATTTATTACATGACTAAACAAACACAGGCTCTCAATCACACATTTAAAATTTTTAATTTCATATTTTCAAAAAAACTAGAAGCCTCATATTACCTGAGATTTTTAAGTCTTAAAATACAAACAGTAGTATTCACAACATGATATTGGTAAAAGGATAGGCATATAGATCCCTGGAATACATTTTTTATTTTTTATTTTTTTCATTTTTTATTTTTTTCCTTTGTGGTTTTTAAATTTTTCAATATTAAACAACAATTACACAAAATGCTTCTGAAACTGGAAAGAAAAATATTTTTTTTTTAAAGAGAGGGAAAGAGAGTGAGAGAGAAAGAGAAAATTAATTTTATTTATTTTTTCATCTGGCCTTCTGTAGATGTGGTGCTGAGGTTCTAATCCAGGTCCTTGAACATGCCAGGCAAGCATTCCAACTGCCAAACCACCATTCCAGCCTCAAGAATGTAATTTCTTAAATATTCAGAAAATTAAGTACTATTCTTTTCCCCATACACAAATTTGTAACAGCAACAAAACTGTAAACTTACCTTCAGGCAAAACACTCTGAGTCATCCGTGATCCAGCATTAGGAGCAATAGTGTTACAGTGGATGTTGTTTTTCCTGCCTTCAATTGCAAGAGTATTTGAAAGGCCCAGAATACCCAACTTTGCAGCACTATAATTTGCTTGGCCAAAGTTGCCATATATTGCTGAAGCTGATGAAGTCATAATGATCCTAAAAGGAAAATCAATCTCTCAACATCAAATCTTCTATATTTTGATAACATTCCAATTCTAACCCTATTTTGGTACATTGCAACTGTTAAGAGCAGCTCTTGGGTCATTAGCTTCTCAGTCATGATTCATATCTAAAAAAATATGGACATAAAACGTTATCTCTCAAAATTCAACTACAAGATTCAACTATTTAAAAAGCCAAATGAGGAGCTGGAGCAGTGGCTCGTTGGTTATGGCACTTGCTCAGCATGCACGAGTATGCAAGTTTAAACCCCAGCACCACATACACAGCGAAGTCTCGGACCAACGAAACCCAAACGAAAAACTAAATAAAAATTGTTTCTCTTGTTCTCTCTCACTGTCCCTCTCTCTTTAAAAAAAAATAAAAAATAAAAAAGCCAAATGAAATTAAGTATAATCATGTACACTTGTTATTTGTTGAAAACAATAAAAATGTATAAACTAGCAATATACAAATTAAAATTTTAGCAAGAAATATTAGATCGAGCAGTTCTAATTTTTCCCTCCTTACCATTCTGCCCCTCTTTGCTTCTAATATTAAATGCTTCAATATACAATTGCCATCTTATAATTTGACTCAACCTCACTCTACTTAGCCAAATAAAATAAATCATATCATCTATTTTCAGAAACTGCCAAGCATCAGGACAAACCTTTAGAAAGAATAGGCATCAAAAATAATTTGCTTCTAGAAGGTATGTCTGAACCCTACATTAACAGGACTGTCCCTGACACTACAGTACAATAGCATATACTGAGTAAGTGCACTACTACCACCACATTCTGAGTTACACATGTAGGATGAAACAAGAAAAGTTCTACAGTTCCTAAACAGTTTATGAAGACTAAGTCAGGTCTGACCAATTTCAATTAGTAGGAAAATAGGCACTCATGGCTCCCCTGTTCGGTCACTGGACACAAAATGACATTTTGTTTAGAGAATAATGTACAACTGAATCCACAATGTTTGTACATTTTCTAAAATGCCAAATAACAGGAAAATCATTAATAATAAAAAGTAGGAGGTGAGAAATACAAAGCCATCCCATCACTAAATGACACCAATTTAATGAGACCATGTTCTAAAAATTACATCTTAAAAGTCTACACATATTTAAAGAAACTAGGGCATTCATAGAGATATATCAGGGAGGATGAGGGAGGGGGCGGGTGGGGAGAGGTAAAGGTGGAAGAATAGGGTGGGATCTAAGGGGTAAATCTGAGAATATATACTTATCATAGTATTACTTTGGATGCATTTTTGATTGTACAATAACTAAATTTCTTAATTAAAAAAAAGAATACAACTACTACCCTCTCATAAGACACTATTAAGTTTAAAAAAAAATTTTTTTAAATGTTTTCCCGGGCTGGAACAGTAGCTCAGCAGTAGAGTGCTTCCCTGGCATGCATGAGGACATGGGTTTAAACGCTAGAACCACATGAAAAAATAAATAAAATTGATGCTTTCTCTCTCTCTCTTAAAAAAGAGGGGAAAAAAGGATGCTTTCCCCAAAGGAAACAATCATTTCATAATACTTTGTGTAATCTTTCTTTGTACACACCATCCGTGTGTGTGCATGCACATACACACCCACACACCATCTTAACCTCTTTGGAAGCTACATGAAATTCTACCTTCCATAATTCTGCTTCTTCATATGATCCCATGCTGCCCGGGTCACTTGGAATGAGCCCCGCAAATGAACTCTCTGGATTATATCTAAAACAAGAAATTATTTTTATTATATAATTCAGCAAAACCTAGATACATGTCTCAATCGACATAAACAATGATTTATTTAATCAAATATGTTCATTTTATACCTGAGCATTCATAATCAGCTATTATCATACCCCTCTCTGGTTAAACATGTTTGTTTTTGGTTCAATCATGCTACCAATCAATAGTTCACATCCACACTTAAAACAGCTATTTTCCCTATAAATTTATAAAATTATTGCAATCTCTATACATATCTAAATGCAATGCCATTTTTAATTACGACCTATTTTACATAAAAATTTGCTAATACACACAAGAATTTTACATATGTAATTAACATTCAAAATCAACATTTAAGCATAATCCTAAAGCAGAAGATCATCAAGAAATAGTCATAAAATACCCACTCTAATCCTACCTTTTACCAAAGTTTACACATGAGTTTGAGAGGGGGAGACAGATAGTGACAGGGAGTAGAGAAAGCGACCAACCTGTTTTCAGAGACTGCAATCTAATGAATGAGAACACTTGGGAAATACTATTAATAGACAACTTTAGATTTAATGTATTTTTTCAACTGTCAAGCTTCTCTAACCATTTTTCCTTATTTTCATTTCAATCTGACACTCCAACATATATGTTCATGTATACATTAGAAGAAAGTAAGAATGAAAAGAACTAAAAGAATTATGAGGTTAAGAGTAGTGAGCACAAGAAGATACACTCAAAGGAATCACTTTAGCACCAACATAACTGAAAAAAATTACTAACGTAATCTCCCTTTGCCAGTAAATCTTATCTTTCCTCAACCTCTCTTACCCCCGCCCCTTTTTTAAGAGAGAGGCACAATGAGAGAGAGAATCAATTTTATTTAGTTTTTCAGGTGGATTTTGCTGCTCTGACACTTTGTTGTATATGTGGTGCTGGGGTTCCAACCCACATACTTGCACTAGCCAGGCAAGCACACTAACCTCTGAACCACAGCTCCAACCCCTTACCCCAGTTTTTTAAGAAAAGATAAAACTAAGTTTTTTGCTTAATTCTAAGTCAGAAGAATTTTTTTTTTTTTTTAATGATTCTGAGGATCAACCTAGGGTCTTGTGAATGCTGTTCAAGCACTCTACCACTGAGCTATGTTCCCAGCCCTTGTTTATGTTTGCTTTTCCAAAAGGATTTCTGGGCACAAAAGCATGTGCTATAAACAACAATACAATCATTCCATTTCACCTCAGTTGCCAAGACTGCCACTCTTTCAGCCACCGCTGTTTGTTTAGACCTTATGGCCAATGAAAGTAACGACAAAGAAAAATAAAACAATCACAACGATGGTTTGTCATCATCTAAACTCAATCTTTACGACATGACAAAGGAAAATGAAAACACTTTCTATTTATTAGAAGCTTCAAATTTACATTCATGTTTTCACCATTTTAAGTTTTAGTAACCTAGATTCACACCACTAGATAAACATGACAAAGGATACCAGAAATAGTTAACACTGCTAGAAAAAGTTGGCCATTTCTTAAGGAGAAAAATGGGATACGAACAGAAAGGAAATCCTACAGAAAGCTTCTTCCAAATATTTCAAAACTTTTTAATATTTATCAAATGTCAAAAAAAATAGGCCATTTCCAGCTACTGATCTTTTTCAGTGTAGTTTATTCATCATTTATACAATCAGGGAGAAAAGTAGATAGAAGTAGAGCTTTCCTTTAACAAAAAATGTTTCAAATATCCAGAAAGCAAAATGGACAGGTATATTCCACAGAAACATATTTAGAACAACTTACCCCAGTCTTCATCACTTATTCTACTGAAGGAGCGGTCCCTCAGAATTCTAAAATATTGACATTATGTAAGGTAAGAAATGGTGAGAAAGCATACATTTATAAAAATAACTGCATGCACTTTACAAAAAGTGAAAAAAGAGATACTCACCCAGCATTGTTGACCACAACATCTACAATAAACACAAAAAGATCCAAGTCACAACATGTTCATTTCATCTGCTTACAACTCATATTTCTTTTAAAATTACACGAAAAAGTAAATATAAGAATATTATCACAACAAAAATTTCTACCTATAGAAAACAATTTTATTCACAAAAGCACAAGTATCACATTATACCAGTGCCTTCCTCTCAAACTTATAAATTTTCCCACCTCTGTCTTCTACCAAAATTCTATCAGCTAGGGCTGAAGTGATGGCTCAGCAGTTGGAGCACTTGCCTGGCATGTGCAGGGACCCAGGTTCAAACCCCAGTACCACATACACAACTAAGTGTCTGAGAAAAAAGGACCAGATGAAAAAATAAAGTTCAGTCTCTCTTTTCTCTTTCTTTTTCTCGCTCTCTCTCCCCCCAACCCCTCTCTTTTAAAAAAAAAAAAAAAATTCTGTCAGCTTATAGAAAAAGTTGTTGCACAACCTTTGGATTCAAAGAATAGATCTAACAAAAAAGCATGACATACATTCAATTTACCAAAAGCATTGTCTTTCAGATTATAAACATGGAAAGCTATCTGCAGTAATTTTCCCTAGAGTAATCCATTAACCTTTCAGCAAAAATTTGTAGAACTAAACCAGTAAAATTAGCTAGAAAAATATGGACTAAACAATATATTTGAAATGCTTCTTAAAAATGGAGATTTTTTTTTACTTCATGCACTTCATCATAATTAATTTACAAAAAGTCAGATTATTTTTATCCAAATCATCATAATTCTTCAAAAGAATCTGCTGGGTCCTTATTGCCAGAATACTGACTTATTTACCTTATACACATATTTGAAGTTTAATTATTATAAAAAGGGCACTGAACAAATTTTTCTAAGCCTTTAAGGTATAAAAAAAACAATAAACTCAACATATATATTCATAAAATTGTCACTCAAGTCCTTCATGGAGTAAGGTGGGATAAATATAATTATTGTAAAACAAATCTAAAAATATTATCAAGAAAAATTTGTTTAAAAGCAAATCAAAAAATTTTTATTAGGCAGGTAGATGGTGTGCCATCAAAATGCAAAGAAACATCACCTATTCTTCCAAAAGCATCTAGTGCTGTCTTCACAATCTTCTCTCCTGCTTCCACTGAATCTGAGAGAAAGCAAAATTAGTACAAAACTTTAGCAATCTCCCTCACAAATGACTTCTAAATTCTGTGGAGAGCACATGACTGATAACATTCACCCAAGAGAACTCATTTCCAAGGAAAATACATTTATATAGCAGGTACAAAACAAATCAAATCATGGATGTCTAATGTTATCAAAGAAATTTAGCCTCCAATTAACCTACAAGAAAATGAGTGATGAGGGTAATAATTAAGAAATATTTAACAGCTGGGCATGGTGACACACACCTATAACCCCAGTAACTCAGGACACTGAGGCAGGAAGATCACAAATTCAAAGCCAGCCTCAGCAACTTACTATCTAAGCAACTTAGTGAGACCCTGTCTCAAAAGAAAAAAATAAAAAGGGCTAGAGATGTGGCTCAGTGGTAAAGCACCTATTTTCACTCTTACTTCCCAGTATAAACACACACATACACACACACACCTATTTGATCAATACTATCTAAAGCAGTACAACCCGATACTACTTTTTGTGAGAATGGCTATGTCCTAATGTCCTATTTCCACAACATCTAAATACAGGAGCCACTAAAAATGTGCCTACCAAGTACACCAACTGTGGCTAGTATGAACAATTGAATGTTTAATTGTATTTAATTCATACTTAATTTTAAATAACTAGTGGCACCCAAGGATGCAAATGAGAATTTGGAGGAGAAAGAGGCACATGTTTAATTTGAAAAAAACATGTTCAGTGTTATATGGAAACCAAATCTACCATTTTTTCAATGCTATATACAAAAAGCAAACCTCAACAATATCTTGTGGCTTTGTTATTTTCCACTAATCAGCCCAAGGGAAGGGCTCAGATCCCCACAGTTGTGCGTCAAATGTCTGCTGTCAACTCAACATCATCACTGCCTCCTCTATATTCTTTTCATTCACAGGAAGGAGCCAGGAAACACTATCAGTCCCTTTGGTTGGATCCCATAAATTCTTAGATCTGTGGATAAAAGATACAAGTTGAGTATCCCTTATCTAAAAATGCTTGGGACCCAAAGTGCTTCACATCTCTTTATTGTTGTTGCTTTTCTTTCGGGAGGGGGGGGGAGAATATTCGCATATACTTAATGAGATATTATTCATGTTTCCTATATTATATATATATGTATATGTGTATATATATACAAACACATACAGGCTGAAAGTAATTTCATATAATATTTTTATTGTGCCTGTGTCTTGACCAAGGCCCATCATATGAAGTCAGATATGGAATTTTCTACTTGTGGCATCATATTGGCACTCAAAAAGCTTTGGATTTTGGAACATTTCAGATTTTAGATGAAGGATACTCACTCTGTATTCAACATTGCAGAATGTGCAGATGCAGGCAATCTTGAGTGCAGATGTAAGATTGAGGGTATGTCCAGGTGAGCTTTTGAGGACCACCTACTGCAGCCTAATCTGGTCAATGGTGGCCTCCCTGACACTCATTTGCATAGCCCTTTCTTTTCTTTTTCTTTTCCTAGACCCTTTCAATGGCTGTGCCACCTTGTAGTTCCCTGTACTAAAGCCCTACATACTTAGAAAACCTCAAGGAGCTTCTGTTTTCCTGACTGAACCCTGACTAATACAGACTGCATATCAAAACTGGTGAAACGGGGAATCTAGAATTTGCATTTTTATAAAATGGGTTTTTAAAAACACAGAATTTTTAAATTGAAAACATTGTTGCTAGATCTCCAATGTGGGAAAAAAAGATAATAAAATATCTCATTTCTTCAAACACTCCAAACAAATCATATTTCTTTCCTCCTAAAATTTCAAAATGAAGTCTGTGTAATTTTATCATTGGCTTATAAAAACAATCTAGTCTGCAAGACAGTTGATAATAACTAGTTTTTTAAAGTAAATCTAGCCAGGCGTGGTGGCACATGCCTGTTCTCCCAGCAGCTTGGGAGTCTAAGACTGGAGAATCACATATTCAAAGCTAGCCTTAGCAACACAAGTCTCTAAGCAACTTAGCAAGACCTTGTTTCAAAATAAAATCTAAAAAGGGCTGGGAATGTGCCTCAGTGGTTAAATGCTTCTGGGTTCAATCCCTGGGTCCAGTAGCACATGCCTGTGATACCAGCCACACCAGAGGTTGAGGCAGAAGTATCTTTAGCAACATGGTTTTTATAGTAAAACCATATCTCAAAATAAAATAAAAAGTGCTGGGAATGTAGCTCAGTAGTAGAGAGCTAGCCTAGCATGCAAGAGGCCCTGGGTTCAATCTCCAGTATTAGGACGAACACATCAAAGTTAAAAGTTGCATTTGCTGTTCCCCCCAACTCCCACCCATGGTTTAACATCTAATTGGACTCTTATTAAAGTTGTACAAAGATAAGAAAGTTACATATACCAATGACTACTCACGCAGAAATGGAATATGAAGGCTGGTACACAGAGGGGTCATTTCACTACTTACATTATATTACTTTAACAATGTTTTTAAGACTTTAAAAGAAGACTAACATCATTCTATAGAAATATATATTATTTTAACAAAATAACTCTTTATCTTTCTTTCTTCTTCTTTTTTCTGCTGAAATAGGAATCAAACCCAGCACCTTCTGCATACTAGGCAAGCACTCTATCACTTAGCTACATCCTAGCTCTTCTTATTTTATTTTATTTTGAGACAGGTTCTCACTAAATTGCCCAGCCTGGCTTTGAACTTTCAATTCTGCCTCAACCTCCTGAGTAGCTGGGATTACAGAAATGTGCCACCATGCCCAGTTAAAACAGATCTTTTAAGAACCATACCTATAATAATTTACCAATTAAATATCATGTATTTCTTAATAAAATGATTAAACAGAAAAATTATTATAATCATGTGAAATAATCTACATCAAAAGTTTTAAACACTCTCTCATATTATATACTATGTAACCAAAGAGCTTTGACAGACCTAAACAAAATCTAATTTCATAATTACATTGGAACATTGAGATATTTTCTCAAAGATTATTACTGTGAGCAATTACATCAACTGAAGGAAAACAAAATCAATTAATATAGTTCTCTTAGATACATACCATAATTGGCCACAGCTTTTCCACCTTTCCTTCTAATTTCTTCAACAACCTTATCAGCAGCTAAGGAGCCTTTACCAACTCCCTTGAAGTCTCCTCCTAAATCATTCACTGCAGCGCAAATAAAAGCAAAGAATGATTAATTTCTAGGCCTACAAAATATGTTAGAAACAAAATTCCAATTATTAGTCTATTTCTTCAATCATGTGCCCAGTTCCTTTCTATCCTATCCTCATCCTGCTAAAAATATCATAAGGTAAGCATTTTCAAAACATGTTTATTTGTTTTTGAATACAGACACTAAGAAACAGCAAAACACTTAAAACACAGGTTCATTTCGTAAAATGTTTAATTTTGTAATGCTTTTTCCTCTTTTGAAAAAAAAAGGAATGGCTCAACTCTTTAGTAAAAAGAAAAAATATGAAAATTAAATACACAGGAAAACAATATAGTAATTCTTGGGGAAAAAATTTTAACTCAGACTGAAAGTAAAATAGTGATTACTAGAGACAGAAAGCGGTGGGGCACAGGTGGAAGAAGGGTGGTGGGATATAATCAACGTATGTTGTGTGCATATACTGAAATATGCTGAATCCCACTAATATGTACAATTATTAATACAGAAAAATTGAAAACTGTCAATGGTCCAGCAATTCCACTCAAGGGTATGCATCCAGAAGAAATGAAATCAGAGTGAAAGTGAAGGGAAATTCTCTTCAAATATTGAAAAGATATTAGCACTCCAATGTTCAATGCAGCATTGTTCACAATAAGTAAGGTGTAGAAATAACCTACAAGTCTATGGATGAATGAATGGATAAAGGGGATAAATTCTGAAGACATTATGCTAAGTGAACAAAAGAGTCACAGAAAAACAAATACTGAATAATTCCATTTAGATGAGGTATCTAGAATAGCCAAACTCACAGAATCAGAGAGTAGAATTGAAATTGCCAGGAACTGGGCAGACAGTGGAAATGGGAATTTGCTAACTAATGTGCATAAAGTTTCAATTATGCAAGATGAATAAGTTATAGAGATCTGCTATACAACATGTGCTTGTAGCAATACCACTTTGTAAACTTAAACATTAATTAAGAGGTTAGATCTCATATTAAGTGTTCTTACTACAACAAAATAAAGAGATTAAACACAATGTGAAACATCTTCACATCAAGAAAACCTTTGTTTACTGGAATAGTGATTTTTTTAAAGTGTAGTTTTAAACTTTTAGGCAAAGAAGAACCTCATAAATTTTTGTAGAACACATTATCATGTTCTAGAATGAGAAAAAGAAAAACTTTGCTGCCAGGCTTGGTGGCACATGCCTACAATCCCAGCAACTCCAGAGGCTGAGGCAAGATGATTACAAGTTTGAACCAGACTAAGCAAATTAGCAAGACCCTGTTTCAAAACAAAAAATAGAAAAGGATGGAAATATCAGTGGAAAAACATTTGCCTAATCATAGATATGTAGTGGGGGGGGGGCATGGGGAAGATGAGGAGGGGAGAGTAGGGAGGGACCTAGGGGTAATTCTGGTTTAAGAGTATATGCATGTTACTTTACATGCATTTATGATTGTACAATAACTAAATTCCTTAATAAAAAATATTTTTAAAAATTAAAATTAAAAAAAAGAAAAGCATTTGCCTAGCATATGTGAAGCTCTGGTTTCAATCTCCACTCAAAAACAAAAAATAATAAATTGTTAAAAATCCAAAATTACATACAGAGCTAATGTGTTCGGTCACTAATTTATACCATGACTCCATTTTTATATGCTTGACAACTGACCATATCACATAACGTTTCCCTACATTCAATAATATAGTTAAAAAACAACTGCATATTTACTATTTAAAAAAAAAACTAGAGGTGCATGCAAATATGTATGAATGATGCTTGACCTCCAAGAGTTTCTGATTTATTCAAAGTCAAGTATATGACTTCAACAGTCACATACAAATTATACAGTAATATATTACAAAGTGTTTATCAAGGCCAACATAACTAAATAACAGGGATAAATAACAAAGTTAATATACAAAATAATGCAAGGCAAAATTTACGCAGTAACACACCAAAACTAATGAAAATAACTTGGAAAAAGCAGAATTTAAGAAAAACGCCTGGAAGTGGGAATCTGCATTGTGAAATGGCTGTTTTTCTAGGATTACTGATTAGATTTTGAGAATTATAGCAATAAAAAATAACCAATGGGGCTGGAGCGGTAGCTCAGTGGTTATGGCGCTTGACTGGCATTCGTGAGTATGCGAGTTCAAACCCAGCGCCACACATACAACAAAGTCTCAGAGCAATGAAGGCCACATAAAAAACTAAATAATACTGATTCTTTCTTTCTCTCTCTTTCACTGTTCCTTTCTCTTAAAAAAAAAAAAACCAATGAATAAATGATGTAGTGGTGTGTATATTTACATATATATAAATATATATAAAAATATATAAGTATATTATATATAAATAATAGATAAAAATACATGTAAACATATATAAATATATATAATAAATATATAAATATATATATATAAAATTTTCAGGGTGAAGGGGGTACTAAGGAATGAATCCAGGGGCACTTATCCACTGAGCCACATCCTCAACCCTTAAATTTTTTTTTATTTGTTCAGCTTCATCTTATATAATGAAGGAATTCATTGGTTCACATTCACACATGTCACACATTGACAGAGTTGCTTAAACCTGATCCTTGTCCAGGATCTGCCACCTTACTCTCTGATCTCATAACTCCTCTGTAATTCCCCCAAGTTACAGATATAAATAACCATATACATGTAATTTAAACATTCAAATTACTAGATTTATACACCTGCCTGGGTATATTTGTGGTTCTCATGGTAGTCAAATGTACTCTACAGTATTGAACCCTTCTCCTTCCCTCTCCTCCCTGTTTCTCCCCGCAACCATTCATAGTCCCCCACACACAGATTTGATGGGTCTATTAATAATTTTTTAATTTTGAGACAGGATCTCACTAAGTTGCCAAGGCAGGCTTTGAACTTACCATCCTCCTACCTCAGCCTCCTGAGTCTGGAGTAGTATATATGGCTCAGACTCAGTCTCATGCCTGGCTATACACTAAAATTCAAAGCCTTTCAATATGTATTACAACAACTGGAAAACAACAGTTTTTTTTTTCCTTTAGAAAAATGTACCTTTTAAAAAACTGAAGAAATAAGGGTTCAAAGTGGGATTGTGTGATTAAGGAGGTAAAGGGATGATACAGAGAAAATGTCAATGCCTACCCACTCTTAAAACCAGCTAGGGCAACTGTGTTTTCACTTACTTTTATTGTAAAGAAATTAGTTTTTCAAAATGAAGACTGGGGTATATTTTTTCCTAACAATATAATAGGATATAAATAATGTAATTAACTGTCTTACAAAAAATAAAATATAAAACAAAATAAAAACAAAATATTCTACTTGCAAAAAATAATAAAAAGAGACTTATATTATCCTTCAAGAGATGAAAAAAGTGATGATTCTTGAAAGGCTAATTATGACTATATATAGTTCCTTTCCATACAATTATTCAAATTACAAGAAATAATCATTTTTAAAAATCTAGATTTTTAAGACTTACAGCTAACAGTCTTTTACAACTCTTCTTAAATAAGCACAAGAAATTTCAAAACCAATCAGCAAATACACTAAGTGAAGAAAGACTTGTTCAATTGTGTGATGAGACTACCCCCAAGTGGAAATTTTACAAAGTGCTACCAGTTAAGCATTGAACCTGGATAATTTATTTAGAAAATAACATGTAGTTAAACAATATCAGAATAGACTTACTCAAAACAGGTCTCTACATTAGAGAGCACTGAACTAACACTAACCCATTCAATCACCCCACTACTGCCAGAGCTAAATCACTGCGATAAAAAACAAAAACAGCACTAGTTAACACCGAAGGGCTTGGAGAGAAAGAATGTTAAAAAAATTTTTTACATGTACAAAGAGAAATATATACACACTACATGACAATCTTACCACTTTAATGTATGGCTACAATTCTAGTAGTAGTAGTAATACCAACATACCAATATGTGTATATTTTACATTTTCAAAGAACCACTGTATATATTAATACACTTAAACTCTATACGACTTTTTAAGAGACCGGCAGTTACAGCTGTTCGTACTTTCACAGCCTTACCCCAGGCTCCCAGAACATACAACCTGGACAGACTATAATGTCACTGTGCTCCGCTCCTCTAACACTGTAAGCAACTTTAGTTTATTCTAAAGATAACAATCATTTCCACTAAAAAAAAAAAAAAGAAAAGAAAAAGGAAGAGGAAGAGGAGGAGGAGGCGGAGGAAGTGGAGGAGGAGGAGGACTGCCCTCTAACACTGTAATCAAGTTGAGTTTACCCTAAAGATAGCAATCATTTCCA
>PVKS010023560.1:0-32236 GCA_004027875.1 Aplodontia rufa
CAGGCAGCTTTAAGATGGCGGCTGGCAGCTGGCCAAGCCAAGTCAGCTGACCTCGTGCTGCTCCTGGTTCGTATGCTTGCAATATCTGACCACCTAGAGACAACCAATAGGAGCCGGCAGCAGAGTTTTCTTCCTCGTAGCAACAACCTACTGATTGGGTTACCTGCCCTATATAAACGGTGCAACTTCCTGAATAAAGAGAGAGCGTGAGAGCGCGCGCGAGAGATCTCCGCAAGCAAGCAACAAGCGTGTGCGTGTCGTTATTGCCGCTTTTCGCCGGTCGAACGCGGCAATGATTCTGCAGGAATATAGATTGCTGGACTTAGGGGATCTTGGAGGCTTCTACTGAGGAAGGCTTGGGAATACAGGCAACATGTATCAGAGTTGAATCCTTGCAGGTATCCCCTGAGAGGGTGATGAATGAAGCTGTGAGAATGAAACTGAAGCTGCCATGGAAAGCCATGTAATTGAGAGAAGCCAGGAATACGGATCATCTGCCAAGGAAACCTGCAGGCTACAGACAAAGTTAGCCTAAGGGAGAGATCACATGTGCTACCATCAGCGAGATCAAATGGGCAGGGTGGCCAAAGCCCTTTGGAGATCACATCTCATTGTTATGTGCTGCAAACACAGGATGTGGAACTTCAGAAATATTTGCCTCGCTGGGTTTCAGCCTTGTTTTGGTCTCATTCCTTCTATGTACCCATTCCTACCTTTGAAATGGGAATTTTTACTCTGTGATATTGTATTATACTCCATGCTTGCTTTTGAGTAGCCAAGAGTTTACATTGAGTCTTAGAGGAGACTTTAGTCTTTGACTTTTGGGAATTGCTGAAGCTATTACAACTATGGGTATGTTAGAGATGGACTGTATGCAGTTTGCATCATGAAATGGACACAAGGTATTGGGGTCCCAAGGCAGAATGTCTTGAATATGATTAAGCTCATGTGATAGACAATGATAGGCAGAAATGGTCAGAGGTGAAATAGTTAGCTTATTGACCTATTATCTAATCACATAGGCATGATATCATGTAATATTAGCATAAGAAGGGTGAGTACCAGTAAAAAATGTTTTAAGAGAAAAGTGAGGTCAAATTCACATATCTTTTACTGTAGTATATTACCATACTGTATACAATAGTTATACTGTAATAAAATATGTTCTATTTTATCGTTAGTTTTTGTTAATCTCTTACTATGTTTAATCTATGAATTGAATTTTATCACAAGTATCTGGGTATAAGAAAAAAACATTTATGTAGGGTTCAATTATAAAATCCAAGGTTTTAGACATCCACGTGGGGTATTGGAATGTGTTCCCTGCAAATAAGGAGGGACTATTATACTCAAGAATGCAAGCATTCATTTTCTTTGAACTCTGAAACTGTGGGTGATTTTATTTCTTTTTTGTAATTTGTATTTGTAAAAATTTCTCCAGTAGACATGTATATATTTAATTGTCTTGTGTTTTAAAAGAGTATAGCAGGTTCTAAAGGAAACTTGTGTTTAAAGAGAAATTAATAACCATCTGTGTTAGATAGCATAGGCATCTATCTGCTAGAAGATAGGAAATTGAACCAGATGGTATTCAAGATTCCTATGAGATATGGGTTACCTGATGTACCAATTATCAATCTAGGCTCTCAGCTGCAAATCTATGCACCATTGTGTGCTCTACAAAAATGGAGATGAGCCCTTTAAGTATTTTACTTTGCCAGCCTGCATAATTTTAAACTTTGTTAGTTGGAGGCACAAGGTAGGGATTTTCCTCTCTGATTCTGGCATGTTTTCTTCCACAGTATGAGCAGCTATGCTGCTAGAGCACCAGGCCCCTGCAATAATTAGTGGTCAGTAGCATCCAGCATCCTGCAATTACCCCGCCACCAACTTTGCACATAGTACACTTTACATAGTGAAGAGATTCCAGCAAGACACCTCCCTATCAACAGTTTTACATGACTTCTTTAAAAGCAGATTTCTTGTAAGTTCTGGAGTACAGATCTTCAACTTACTCTGGCAGAACATTCTATTCAGTGACTGCCTTTCCATGAGCCGTGGCTGTGCCCTGAGTGACAAGGTCCAGATGTTAGCCTTGAGGGTTGGTGAATGTCTTCCTTGGGTAACTCTCTCAGTTCTAGGTTAGTGAATGTTTCTTATACTTGCTATTCCAATATTTTTAAAGGACTCCCTTTAATTCTTACTAGCCATTCCTTCCAAATTCCAATCCCCTGTTGAAGTTAATAATTCTTGATTTATTAAACTTTTATTTTTATATTATGGTATAGTTTTTATCCCTTGATTGAACCCTGAGTGATGAAAGAACCCTGATCTGGGTTTTGTGAATTTCAAAGATTTTATTATAATTTCCATCCTTCTGTCTTCACTGAGAATAAGTAAAGGATACAAATAAAATAGGCAAACTCTTAGAGAACAAAATGATGAATGTAAATGAAAATTGAAATCTGAATCGCCATGCAGAGGCCACCAAATCAGAAAGCCAGGCAAACAGAAGTGGGCTTCCTTTTCTACAGGGCTATGGGGAATATCTAATTCTGAAAATATGCTTCTCTCAAATTAGTATAACTCACCTTTTAGTGACAACTAAAAAGTGATAAAAAGGACTGACCTTTTCTTAAGGGTTAAATTTGCCACAAAGGGAAAAAAAGATTTGCATATGCAAATTCAAAGTAATTATTAAAGAATGAATTACCCAGAGAAATTTGCATCAAAATAAGGAAATAATTCTGGCACTATCCCAATCTGCAATTACCAATTATGAAACTATTTTTAAAGAGAGAGAGGAACAGTGAGAGAGAGAGAAAACAAATTTTATTAAGTTTTTCATGTGGCTTTGGTTGTTCCAACATTTTGTTGTGTCTGCAGTGTTGGGGTTTGAACCTGTGTCCTCGCACATGTCAGGCATGCACAGTAACCAGAGTCACTGCTCCAGCCCAGCATTTATGAAGCACATTGTGCTATTATCTAACTTATATTTACAATTAGTTCATACATTTTTGTGATACTTCCTTTATCTTGTATAAAGCAGGAGAGAACCTAGTGTGCCAATGAGGAGGTTAGCTGAAATCAAGATCATTTACATAAGCATAGTTTCATCCTTTCTTTGGACTAAAATCACAGTAATACCAATGCAAAAGAACTTTCATTTAGTATTCACTAGTGGCCTCCATAGCAGTATAAAATGGATATTTGGAATGGTAGGAATTTTCAGAAAGGTAAGCAGGCACTGATAGGGAAAATGAGAGTACATCACAAACACCTCCCACTCTTTTCCCACTTCCGCCTAGAGCTAGTACTAGTTGCTAGGGAAGAAAGCAGTGAGATAGTGTTGTTAATGGAATATTCCATAGAGGAAATTAACATGACATTAGCTGAAACCTGAGGGAAGGTACTGGTATAGGGATGAAGCTAGTAAAGTGAAGGAAAAGAATAATGACAGCATCCATAGATTGATAATGCTGACTGAAAGGGATCCCTATTTGAGGATGAGGAGTCTATTTGGTATTTGGAATTACAATTTGAAACAAATTATAATGTGAAACCTCCTATATCATGAAGTAAATTTTCAAAAGAATTATTGGGAATATGTAATTAGGTATATAATAGACTATCTAGAATATTTAGGGGGAAAATCTGGATTCTTAAGAGAAATAGCTTCTATATACATCAAGAAAAACTTAGGGGGCTGGAACGGTGGCTCAGCAATTACAGCGCTTGCCTGGCATGTGCAAATATGCAAGTTCAAACCCCAGCACCACATACACAAGGAAGTCTTGGAGGAATGAAAGGCACATGAAAAACTAAATAAAAATTGTATTTCTCTCTCTCACTGTCCCTTGCTCTTTTAAAAAAGAAAGAAAGAAAAGCTTAGGGCATCTATATACATGATAATGTATTTGACAGTAAGAACTGAGAACTCATTCTAGGGATGCTTAATATTTTAAGTGAATAATTAATGAATTGCACTGTCTCTAAGGTTTTTCTAAATGGTATGATTTTTATCTTCAAATAGGTAATTTGTCTAATGGGAATGGACTCCCAAGGTATCTTGATATCTTGGTAATATCTTTATGTATTATATACAACACAGATTACAGACACCAGTTAAATGTAGAGACTCTAGGGCTCAGGCTTACAAAATACATTAATTTATCCATGCTTACAAACTTCCAATTTTTTGACTTGGAATTCATTTCTGTCAGATTTTTAGAACACATTTTTCACCACCATAGGTTGAAATGTTAAAATTCCCCAAAGCTCTCAAAAATAAAACAACTTTAAATATATTTAAACAAGCATCAGGATTTATTTGAAAAGTTGTCTAAGAAGAGCTAGCAATTTCTGAATAAATGATGGTTAGACCCTCTTCCTGTCTTGTAATTCTGATATTAATTAGGGATTGCACCCATTCTGGAACGCAGAATTTCTAAATTTTTTTTTACCCCAACCTATCCCTCTTCCACAAGTCATGCATAGGTAAGAATTTCATTTATTCAAGTTAAATGATTTTGGATTATTTCATCTGAAAATAAAACAAATTTAAAACTAAAACTATTTGCCAGGTAAATCAGGAGAAAATTTGAGAATATTAACTATAAAAAGTTTAACTCCATTTTATAAGAATATGTTTCTCAAAAATGGCTAATTTTTGAATATATGATTAGTTTAACAGATCCTGCCTCTGAGAGTTGATAATCTTAACACATAGGACTCACTTCAAAATCCTGCTCCTCAGAAAATGAGACACTTGCATGAACAATGTCTTTACTCTTTTTGTGGTGCCTATTTTAATTCTGCAGCACTGACTTTACTGATTGCCTCTCAGCAGTTCAGTGCAGAGAACATCAAGATTTCTCTAAAAATGCTTGCATTCTAGAGATTTTTGAAAAGGTAGAATGATGGAGCTCCTGGTGATTTTGAAAATGACTCATAAACCTAGGTTACTGTTAGGAAAGACATTTCTCAAAATAAAATGTGATTGCTTTGGAGAAAGGAACACCTGAGAGATGTAATTGAAACTATTAGGTTTGTAGTATTAGCTGTTAAGACAGACATGAAGCAGTTGCAGAACTAAGTGGCCATAGTGAAATGCAATTAGAAAGTCGTAGATGTGACCATATCTTCTGAAAAATAATGAGCATCATTGAATATGTTTTTCTGTTTATACCACATTTGGGGGTGGTTATTTAATTAATTGATATTTACTTTTTAAATTATGCACTCACATAGTTTAAAGCATTAAATCATCTTATTTAAAGAGTATTAATTCCTCTATTTAAAAAATAATACTGCACATTTAATATACCAAACCTATTTTCTTCTCTCCGATAAAACCATTTTCATTATTTTCCAGTTGTTTTTATTTTTTATTTAATTTTAATGCAGTCTACTATTTTTTAGCAACTTCTTTTGTCTTGCTGTCTCCTGCCTAAACCCTGGAATCTTTCCATTTGATCTGTTTTAGAGATAATGGCTGTATTAGGTTTTACCAAATTTGCTATTATTTTTTAGATCATAGTTTTAATTCCTCTTATGCATTATTTCCTTGTGCGTGTTCATAAGTAAAGTTTTTATTGTGATAATATGCATATAACATAAAATTTACAAGTTTAACAGTGTTAAAGTGTTTAATTCAGAGATATTTAGTACCTTTTGTAGTGTTGTGTAACCACTACTACTACGTAGCTCCACAACATGTTCTGTATTTGTCTTTTAGGTTTATTGGCTTACAATATTGTTCACTTCCCCCTCACTTCATTTTCTTCATCTTCTGGCTATTTATTGCATCCACTATTCAAAGTGATTTTCTACAACAATATTTTAAATATTATTGTAAAACTATTAATTCTGCCTTCATTTCTGTCAATTTTTTGCTCTATACTTTGGAATCTCATTGTACGTGAATTATAATTGACATATCTCCTTTACGGGTTGACCCTTTTATCAATATATAATAGTTGCCATGGTCTCTTACAGCAATTTTTGACTTATTCTATTTTTTAGTCAGCTTTTTCACTGATGTGACCAATACCCCTGACAAGAATAATTAGAGGAGGAAAAGTTTAATGGTTTCAGAGGTCTTAGTCCATAGATAGTTGGCTCCATTGCTCTGAACCCAAGGTAAGGCAGAACATCGTGACAGAAGGGTGTGTTGGAAGAAAGCAGCTGGGGATGTGGCAACAGGAATAAGAGAGACTCCCCCTACCACAGACAAAATATATACCCCAAAGGCATGCCCCAGTGACTTTCCTCCTCAGCCACACCCTACCTTCCTGCAGTTACCATCTGGTTAATCTTTATTAATGCATTGATTAGATAAGACTCTCATAACCCAATCAATTCCCTTCTAAACTATTTTTGCATTGTCTCACACATGAACTTTTTGGGGACACCTAATATATAAAGCGTAATAGCATATTTTGACTGATGTTATTTAGCCACCCAACTCTCTTTAAGTTACTATTTGCATGAAATACTTTCTCTCATCCTTTAATCTTCAACCTAATTATGTCTTTGAATTTGAAGTGGGGCTCCTGTATCAGCATATAATTGGATCATTTTTAAATATATTTTATAAATCTCTGCCATTTAATTGGAAGCTATACTTTATTTACAGGAAAGGTTCTGATAAGGAAGGACTTATGTCATTTTGCTGTTTGTTTCTTTTATATTTATAGCATTTTGTTCTTTAACTGCTCCATTACTATTTTATGGGTTTCTTATAATCAATTTAATTCAATTCCCTTTTTTACTCCCTTTTGATTTACTTTTCTTTATTGTTGTCTTAATGATTACCTTGGATATTATATTTAACATCTTAAATTTATAAGTGATCCAGTTTAAATTAATGTCAGCTTAGCTTCAATACTGCACAAAATTCTGTCTCTATATATGTTTATCCATCCCTGTTTGTGTTATTATTATTATAAGTTACATTGTGTGCCCATTAACCTAGATTAGCAACTATTGTTTTATGATTTTATCTTTTCAATTATGTAGGGAAAAGAAGAGGAGTTACAAACAAAAAATACAATACTGGTTTCTATATTTACTTGTGAAGTTACCTTTACTACAGATTTTTATTTATTTATGTAGCTCAAAGTTATTCTCTATTATCTTTCCATTTTAATGTGAAGGACAACGCTCTTTAGCATTTCTTATAGAACTGGTCTGTTAATAATGAACTCCCTCACCTTTTATTTATTTGGGAATATCTAAATTTCTCTTTCATTTTGAAGAGTAGTTTTGCTAAATATAGAATTCTTGGTTAATTTTGTTTTATCTTTCAGCACTTTAAAATAAGGCATTCTTCTACTCTAAGGCTTCCATATTTTAAATCAGTTGTTATTAATGATCCTGTGCTTTTGACAAGTTTCTTCTTTCTTGCAGCTTACAAGATTCCCTCTCTGGCTTTTAATAGTTTGATTTTAATGTGTCCTTGTTTATATATCTTTGATTTATCTTACTTGGTATTTGTTGAGCTTCTTATATGTGTAGATTTATGCCTTTCATCAAATTTGGGAAGTCTTCAGTCATTGTTTCAAGTATTCTTTCTATCCTTATTCTATCTCCTCCCCTTTTCAGCTAGATAGATGAAAGAAAGAAGGAAGACAAACAGGGAAAGAAAGAAAGAAACAACTACCAATATTTATAGATGTATTTTTAGATCTACATAGATATGTTTATATACTTGATTATGTACCAAAGGTCACAGTGACTCTGTTAATTTTTCTCCATTTTTTTATTTTTGATCTTTAGAATAGATCATTTCAATCGACTTATCTACAAGTTCTTTGATTCTTTCTTCTGCCTGATAAAATCTGTGATTGAAACCCTCTAGTAAATTTTTCATTACTGAACATTCAATTCCAGAATGGTTTCTTTATATCATTTTCACCTCATTATAGATATTCTCTACCTGGTGAGGTATTAGTCTCCTGGATTCTTTTAGTTCTTTGTCCTTGGTCTTATTTAACTTTTCAAGCACATTTTAGATAGTTGATTTGAACTTTGTCTAGTAAAACCAGTGTCTAGGATTCTTCATTTTTTTCTGTGAGTAGACCATACTTTTCTTCCTCCCCTCCTCCCCCTTCTTCCTCCTCCTTTCTTCTTTTTCTTTCTTCTTTATGCTTTTTTGCATTCCTAATAACTTTTTATTTAAAACTGAACATTTAACATTTTTACATGATATTTTGGTAATAGATACCACATTACATACTTACCCTGCTAGGTTTCATTGTTGATGATTATTTGGGATTGTAGATATGTATTTAGTGACTTCACTAAGCTTATTTGACTATTATTTTTCATATATGTTTGCTCACATCTCTTCCACTAACTATAGTGATTTGATAGAGATTTCCTTAACTATCTTGCAAAAGCATTACTTCTCCCAGCTTACACCTGGTTTTTGTTTGTGTGTTAGTTAAGACCCTCACCAATATATAACTCTGGCTTCAACTTCACTTCCTGTTTGAACAGGGTTTGTATTTCAGCCAAACTTCAGAGTTTAGGATCTCAGATCGTTTCTGATCATGTGCCCTGGGCATGGGGGTGGCCTTTTAGATACCTGGAAATATATGAAAGACTTTCATGGTCCTTATTCCCAAAGCATCTAACTCCTCCTACTTTCTTCCCAGGTTCTTTGGTTTGTTCATTGTTTTCCCCAACTAATAGCATTTGTCTCAAGTGGCAGTAGCTAGTTCATTGGCCTTTAAAAAGTCTTTTACTGTGTAGCCACTTCTATGCTTTGAGAGATTCCTCAGTTAGGTAAAATAAAGTTAAGACCTTTGTGTTAGCTCTTTACCAAATCACCTGACAGGAAGTCAAAACTGGCAAACACAGTTCTTTCAAAACAAGGTCTGCTCTGCTTCCCTGCAACAGGACTCTAGGAGCACAGGCTCCTGTCTTCTAGACCATTTTTGAGAGAATGGGCCAAGGTAAATTAAGATACCCCAAGCCTCTATTCTTGGGTTTTATTCACTTTCTTAATTAAGAGTTCTTCTGGTTTGCCAGGATTCTTTTTTGTTTGGTTTGATTTGGTTTTCCTATATAAGAGCAGGTCCTTGAAGTTTCCTATTTTGTCATTCTCCCTGATGTCTTTTTTCTTTCTTTTTTTTTTTTTTTAAGAGAGAGAGGGATAGTGAGAGAGAGTGAAAGAAAGAACCAATTTTATTTAGTTTTTCATCTGGTTTTCATTGTTCCAACATTTAGTTGTGTATGTGGTACTGGGGCTAGAACCTGGGTCCTTGCCCATACCAGGCAAGTGAGATACCACTGAACCACTGCTCCAGCCCCTCCCTGATGTCTTTATATCATATTTTATGTTGACTTTTTCACATATACGACTCATGACCTTCAAATTTCTCATATGTTTCATATTTTACCCCTTGGGAAAATGGTTTTATGATTGTGTGTGTATGTGTTTGTGTGGCAGTTGCGGGGGTGGAACTTGCATTCATTTAGGGAAGTAGATAGGTTTAAAAAAAAAGAGTTAAATAGTTCATGCAGAGAATAACTATAAGACAAATATATATGAAAAGTGAATTCTTGTGAGGTCAAAGGTAGTAATTCAAAGTAGGTTTATGGAATTCATGTGGTACCTACAAACAGTATTGTGGAGACTGTTTCTTGAAGGAAACATGTATTTTAAAAAAGGATAAGAGATTGAGCACCTTAGAAAGAAAATTAGAATTCAGTCATGTAGCATATGGCATCCTAGAGTGATACTAAAAATAATGCCAATAGCCCAATTTTACAAACCCTGTGTAACTCCTAGGACATTTCCACCCAGGAGCAATTAGGACAGGTGCAGAGTAATATAAAGCAAGCATGAACTAATTTCATGAAAGTTATCCATGCACAAAGAGAAATTTTACAAAGAACATTTTTCTGGCCTACCTTGGAAACCAACCACAACAACATTTGCTTCAGCTCTGCAGGTTATGCCAGCTGTTTTTTAAAAAAGGTCTGCATGCCCTTTCAAAAGATTTGCGGTTCTGGATCAAAATGAAAGAGACCCACTTCCTTTCTTCCCTTACATATTCTTCCACGTCCCCATCATAGGAACCCAAAGACACTATTTTCACTAACTCTCTGTGCAACCTAGGTCAAGTGATTTAACCTTGTTAAAGGTTAGTTTCCTCCCCTTTAAAATGAAAGGTTTGAACTAAAATTATGTATCACTCAAGTCTTTATACTCAAGTTCATGATTTTTTCTGATATAGTTTAAAATATTTATATTCTTCTGTTCTCTTGAACTATATTTAACAGCTGGAACCTCATAGCTCATAAACTATAAGAGCATCACTTTTCATTGTGCTTCTAAACTATCTCTAACATTACAACCTACTTCATAAACTATTTTTGCCTTCCTTCCAACTAACATTACTTTACCTGGAATAATTATTCTACATTTCCTTTAATTATTGAGTGTTTATCAGAGATTGACCAGAGAGACAGAAGTTATTTCTCAGGTTTCTGGTTCTTGCCCATTGATTATTCAGACTCTTCTAATGAGTGATTTGGTATGACTGCACCCCAGCCAGTATTACTGCCCAGCACCTTTCAGAGATGATAAATGGGGCTCATCTTATCTGACCCCTAAACTTGGTTCCATTTTAATCACCTCTAAAGTTATTAAAATTATTCATTTTAAACACAGAAGTTTCCAGAACTTCTGTTTTTTCCAGAATTGGAAATGATATGGTCCATAACCACAGCCAACAAATATCAAAATAGTTTTATCTGTTCTAAGAACTAACTTAAATGCTTTTCTTCTTTTTAAGCCATTTAAAATAGCAGTGATTATCATGAGAAAAATGTTGCCTATTTATGAGGTAATTACAAGGATATAAAATTGACAACAAAATTAGTGCTCTTAGTTGGTTTTTTAAAATCATATTAGCACTTCCACAGCAGACTGGATAAACCACTTTCCTGTTGCTTCTAGCCAATTAAAATATTAATACATTTTGAATACAAAAAATTGATAATATGCAAATATTATTTGCAAAAGATGAATTTATTGTGCATAGAAAATCACCGCTAAGAAAATTAGACCCAAAGGATATATTTGGTTGATGTAGTTGTTGCCCCAAAGTAATTTTAAAACCAGTGGTAGGCAAAAGTTTATTTTAAAGCAACTTTTAAATCTTTAATGCTAGGATTTAACTAAAGGAAAAATAAAATATCCACTGCAAATGTTTTCTTTCTTGTCAGAACCTGATGCCCTTGTAATATTTCTTCTGAAGATGCAGTGCATATTCAACTTTATTTTAATTCTGTATGCCTACAGTTCTCAAAACTGATGTATTCCAAAGCCTTAACAATTTCTCCTCATGTGCCAGGTGTAATATGAGGCAGTGGAAACGCCACTGAAAAGACTTTGTGTCTCAGAAAATTCAATAGGAGACAGCAGTTATGATCCAGTAGTATGAGCACTACAGGAGAGGGGCATGTGAGTTATAATGGGAGTGACTTTTCATGAACAGGAAAGCTTCCCAAGAGCTTGCAAGTGAAGATAAAGAACGAGTATGTCACCAAGTAATGGGAAGGCACTAAAGTACTATGAGCTATATCACACACATGCATACACACACACACACAAAGTAGTTTGGGTAGCTAAGGCACAGATTTCAGAGGGGACAAATGACAGTTGAGGCTGATCATGGAAACCTAATAAGATTCACTTGTTTGTCAGGGTAAATAAGGCTAAGTGCTATAGGGTTCCTAAAACTCAGTGTTTTAACACAATACACATGTGTCTTGCACCCCAGTAGTTTAAGTGTTAGGTAGGTGCCCATCCATGTGTGGATTCTGGAAACCTGACTTATTCCTACTTGTGGTATAATCTGCTTGAATAAGTTTCTGGTTAATAAGGTCAAAGGCTCCTGACAGGACAATACAATTTGAAAAGTGCCTTCTGCGTATGGTAACCAAGAGGTCCCTGGTGATGGTTTCAGGAGCAGTTTCACAGAAGAAAAAAGGTGAAAGATATATTGCAGTGGAGGAGACTGGGAGGTGAAAAAGAAGGTCTTATAAATGTTAACAGTGCCTTAAAAACCTTAGATGTAAAGAGAGGACAAGGATTATAGATAGGAGGGGAAACATTTGAAGGTTATTTTATGATTCTTACCATGAAAGAGAAATGAGCATGCTTGTACAATGAGGGGAAGAATTAGTTGAGAGAAAATGATTTCAGATGCTGAGAAGGAAATTATAATTAAATAAAGTCCCTAAGGAGACAGGAGGCAATGAGATTTGGAGGACAGATAAAGGGATTATTACACTGGAGGCCTTATGTTTTGTCCATTGACCTGAGAGAAAGGCAAATAAGGTAAAGGAAAGTAACTTTAAAATTGTTTCTTGAATGTCAAGAATAGTGTTTGAGGTTTGAACATATGTCCATGAAAATAAACTTCAAATAATAGAGAAATCATCTATTGAAAACAGTTATGAGCCAAGGGATGTTGAATTTCTATACCAAGGAGCCTATAAAGGCTACTTAATTTTTTCATTGTATTGTTTATTCATCAAGAAAAATGTTATCTCCAAGGTCAATATAAAGAGGAAAAAAGGAATCACTTGCTTAATTTTAATTATGTTGTTATTCTGTTAATCTTACTCATTTTGCTTTTAGCTATTAGATAACTGAGTTTACACTACTTTTCTCCTTGTAGATCCACATAATTCACAAAAGTAATTTCTTCTGAAGAGTTAATGCAAATATTGATGTATTATGATGAGTTTAAGAGAGTTTACTACTCTAGCCTCATTTTTCCTTTGCTAAAAAATGCAGAGGTATAGTGGTTCTTTTGGAAACACAAACTCTTAGTGTAGAAAGGAAGTTTGAAAGACATCACTGCTACCTTCCTCTGGTACATGCATACATTTACTCATTCAGTGAGTGTTTTTTCTTTAACCTTACCCAAGGTCAGTCTTTTCTCTCAAGTCTATGTTTCAACCACACTGTCATCAATTTCTGACCTCCTTTCAATCTTCAGATCTTCACATCTCCTCACACTTGATTTGTTCTACATCTAAAATACTCTCTTCCCAGAACCTGCCCCTTAATTTTGCTCTCACCTACTCATCTTATATATCTTGCAAATTTGTCACATCTCTCTGAAACCAGGTAAATTTCCTATTTAAGTGCTCTTATTTCTATATATCTTTCCAGTTGTGTTTAATGTGTCTTCTTTCACCTACTGACTCTATGTCCCTAAGCATTAATCTCTATGAGATCAGAAACTACACCTGTTTTGTTTACTGCAGTACTTCTAGATTCCTAGATTGCCTGACACACAGTACATTTTCAATAAAAATTTTTTAGATGTTTTCATTAATATATTATAGTTATACATAATAATGGAGTTCATTTCCACTACTCTACTGGTCTTTCTTCAATTCATTTATTATTTTTAATTGGTGTTTTTATAGATATATGCGAAATTGGAATTCACTGTGATATATTCATATGTATATAGTATAATTTGGTCAGTTTCTTTCCACAGTTCCTCCCCTCTTCAATCTTCCTCCCTCCCCCTGATTCCTTTCCTCTACTTCAGTGATCTCCCTCCTATTTTCCTGGGATTTCCCCCTTTATTAAAATTCCTTATTTCCCTCTTGCTTCCACTAAATGAGAGAACATTTGACGTTTGATTTTCTGAGTCTGGCTTCTTTCACTTAGTTTGATATTCTCTAGTTCCATCTATTTTCCTACAAATGACATAATTTCATTTCATTGTGAATTGTGATGCTATAAATATTGATGTATAACAATAGAAAGATGATTTTAGTTCTTTTGGCTAAATACAAAGGAGTGGGATAGTAGGGTCAAATGGTGGTCCCATTCCTAGTCTTTTGTGGACTTTTCATACTGCTTTCTAAAGTGGCTGTGGGTACTAATTTTCAGTCCTCCAACAATGTAGTAATGTGTCTTTTTTCCCACATCCTAGACACTGTTATGATCTGTATCCTTGATAATTGTCATTCTTACTGCAGTGAGATGAAATCTCATTGTAATTTTGATTTGTATTCCCCTAATTTTTAGAAATTTTGAAAATTTTGTTCATATATCTTTTGGCCATTTACATTTTTTCCTTTGAGACATGTCTGCTTAGTACATATGCCCATTTATTGATTGAGTAATTTGTTTGGATGGTATTTTGAGTTTTTTATTTATTGTGAATATTAATTTCCTGTCCAAAAAGTAGCTGGCAAAGATTTTTCTCCCATTCAGTAGGCTCTTTCTTCACATTATTATTTCCTGTGCTATGCAGAAGCTTTTGAATTTGATGTTGTCCTACTTGTTGATTATTGGTTGTACTTCTTGAGGTTTAAATGACTTGTTAGGGAAGTTGGTACTGGCAACATTATGTTAGAGTGATGATCCTGTTTTCTTCCATCAGTTTCAATGTTCCTGGTCTCTTCACTTTTGTGCAGTGTGAAAGATAGGGATCTAGCTTCATTCTTCTAGGTATGTATATCCAGTTTTCCTAGCACCAGTTTTTAAAAAGGCTGTCTTTTCTCCAACATGTTTTTGGTACCTTTGTTCAATATCAAATCACTGTAATTATATGGGTTTATAGTTGTGGTATAAATATGATATGTCCCCCAAAAGTTCATGTGTGAGACAGTGCAAGAAAAGTTTAGAGGTAAAATATTAGGGTTAGGACAGTCTTTACTTAGTTAGTACATTAATCCCCCAATAGGGATTAACTGGATAGTAACTGGTGGTAGGGTGTGGCTGGAGAGGGTGGGTCACTGAGAGCGTGCTCCTGGGGTTTATGTATTGTCCATAGTGAGGGGAGCATTCTATCTTTCTGCTTTCTAGTATAATGTCCAAAACTACTTTTCTCTGCTACACTCTTCTGCCATGATGCTGTGCCATACTTTTGACCTCAAAGAATGGAGTTGCCATCTATGGACTAAGACCTCTGAAACTATAAATCCAAAAAATGAACTTTTTCTTCTCTTATGAGGACTTTTAGTCACAATAATGAAAAAATTGAGTAAAAGAGTTTGCTTCTGTGTCCTCTTTTCTATTCCATTGGTCTTCATGTCTTTTGATGCCAATACCTCGCTGTTTTTGATGCTATAACTCTATAATATAATTTGAGATCGGTATAGTGATGTCTTCAGCATCACTGTTCTTCTTCAGTATTGCTTTGGCCATTGTGGGTCTTTTACTTTTTCATATGAACATGAAAACTCTTTTTTTCTAGTTCTGTGTAGAATGTCATGGTATTTTGATGGGGATTGCATTGAATCTGTATATTGCTTTTGGTAATGGAAGCATTTTGAGAATATTAATTCTGACATAGGCAGTCTTTCCATCTTCCAAGGGCTTCTTCAATTTATTTCTTCAGTTACCTATACTTTTCATTGTTGAGATCTTTCACCTCCTTGGTTAGATTTAGTCCCAAGTACTTATCTTTTTATTTTTGGGACTATCATATTGAATAGTTTTCCTGATTTCTTTCTCAGTGGATTCATTACTGAGGTATAAAAAAACTATTGATTTATGTATGTTGATCTTGTATCTGCTAATTTGTTGAATTTGTTTATTAGCTCTAAAAGTGTTTTGGTGGAATTTTTTGAGTCTTTTATATTTAGGATCATGTCATCAGCAAACAGATTATTTTACTTCTTTTCCTATTCATTTCCATTTAAGTTCCTTCTCGTGCCTTTTTTGCTCTGGATGGAGTTTCAAGAACTATGTTGAATACAGCTGGTGAGAGTGGACATCCTTGTCTTATTCCTAATTTTAGAGGAATTGCTTTTAGTTTTTCTCCATTCAGTATGATGTTTGCTTTGGGATTGTCATATATAGCCTTTATAATATTGAGGTACATTCCTTGTATCCTTAGTTTCTTCAGTGTTTTTAATATGAATAAGTACTAAATTTGTCAAAGGCTTTTCTTGCACCAATTGAGATGGTAATGAGTGATTTTTTTCCTTAATTCAATTTTGTAGGCAATTATATTTATTGATTTACATTTGTTGGGTCTGTCTTGCATACCTGGGATGAAACTTATTTGATCATGTATACTTTCTTCTTAGTGCCTTTTTGAAAGTGGATTTCTAATATTTGATTAAGGATTTTTACATTTGTGTTCATCAGGGATATTGTTCTGTAGTTTTCTTTCCTTGTGTGTCTTTGTCTGGTTTTGTTATCAGAGTGATACTGGTTTTATAGAATGAATTTGGGAATGTTCCCTACTTCTTGCTATAATTTTAGGAAGATTGGCATTAATTCTTTAAAGATCTGGTGGAGCTCAGCTTAGAATCCATCTGGTCCTGGACTTTTGTTTGTTAGATAATTTTTAATTGCTGCTTCAACCTCATTGTTTGATATTGGTCTGTAAATTTTCTACAGCATCCTGGTTCAATTTGGGTAGGTCATATGTGTTTAGAAATTTATTAGTATCTTCTAAATTTTCCAGTTTATTGTAATAGAATTTTTTTTAAATAGTTGAGACCCAAGACAAATTCTTGGTTGTGAGTCCTTAAAGAAATTAAAAGTTAATGTTCTTCCAATATATAATTGCACATATTAAGCATTCCCATTCCAAAAAGGAGGAAGAAGGTCATAGAAAACAGGGATGGAATCAAAGAAAGATCGAAATGCAGTTGGGCCAACAAGTCCTATATTTCAGTATCCAACATCTGGGACACATGATAATAACATGTGAACTCCAAAGAGCTTGGGCATTCCTGCCCCTCCTTCCCTGCCAGTTGTAGCCCACATGACCTCTCTTATAGGCTGGCTCTGACTGCAGCCATCAGCTCTTCTCAGAAGATGTTCCACTTTACTTGCATCTCTTAATCCTGGTAATCTTCAATGCAGCTTTGGCTTCCTTCTCATGCCTTCATGTGTTATCCTCTCTGGGGCTGCCTACAGAGATTCTGACCTTGCTACAGACTGCCTGGCCTCCAAGGCCTTCCTATGAAATCTCAGTGCAGTCCTCCATGACCTCTTAACTCCAGCATCCCACATTCCTGCAAAAACAGCACTACATGAATAATAGCAAGGTCTGCCACCAGCCTGAGCAGTAGCTGGGCCCTCTAGGATCATAGCTGCAGTGACCCATGAGTGCATGAGTGATAATAGTGAAAGGATTTTTTTGTGCTCCTTTGTGTGAGTAGAATACATCAATGGTATCTTTTCAAGTGAATTTTTACTTTGATATCCTTGAGCCTTTGATGGGTGTGGTCTTGCCAGTTCCTGAGATGCCCTAAGTGCATCTTTTCTATTATCTCAGTGCAACACTGGTACTTGGCATTTTTTTACTGACTATAATCTCTTCAACAAACACAACTTCCTTGACCCCAGTCTTACTCTCATTTTTCTGGTTAAACTGTAAGTTTTTACAATCAATTTGGTTTTCTTTCTGCTCCTAATTCTCATAGTAAACCTGGCTAAAAACTGATAGCAATACCATGTCACTGTCTGAATGCTGTATTTCCTTGAAATTTACTCTTCCAGATTAATTAGTCCGTCACTATTAAATCCAGCCTCACTGAAAGTCTCAGAACTTGGTAAAACAGTAATATGAATAGCCCCTAGTCCAATTCCCGGTAGAGTTATCTTCCCTCTCTGAACCCTCATGAGCTCAGTGTTTATTGTCCACATTCTTATCATCATTCTGTTCTGAGCTCCCATAGGAATTGCCCATTAAGCTCTGCTTACAATCTTCTAAGGTTTCTCTAGCCTGCATCTCCAAACTTTTCTAAACTTCTTCATCAACCATTTCCAAAGGCTTCTGAACCAAATGGTAGGTTAGTCTTGGTGAGGAACCTGCTTCTCTGACTAATTTCTGTGTTAGACATCTTTTCATCTCTGTAACTAAAATATTTGAAATGAATAATTTAGAGGAGGAGAACTTTATTTTGGCTCATGGTTTCAGAGGTTCAGTCCATGGTCAGGCAGTTGCATTGCTCTGGGTTTTAGATGAAGTGGAGCATCATGGCCAAAGGATGCAGTAGAGGAAAGTTACTCAGCTTATGGCAGCTGGGAAGCAGAAAGAGTATGGGAGGTGGCAACACAGAATAAGAACACTGCCAAGGCATGTCACCAGTAATCCACCTCCTCTACCCATCGCCCACCTGCTTATACTTCTCACCTAGTTAGTCCATTCAAACTAGGATTGACTGGTTACAGCTTTCATAATCTAATTTCACCTCACAGGAGCTTTTTGGTAACATCTCAAATCCAATCCATAACACCATCCTTTCACTTTTATCCTATGGATATCTTTGCCTGTAAAGTGAGTCTCTTGTAAACAACATATGGTTAGATCTTGTTTTTTTAATCCACTCTGCCAATCTCTGTCTATTGATTGGATAATTGAAATCATTCAATGTTTAGAGAAATGACTTTTCATTTATTTCTAATGTTTAATTTAGACTTGTTTCTCCTTTACTTGACTGTTGTTCTAGTGTGATTTATCCATTCACTGGCTCTGGTGTTTTTATTTCTTCTGCATATAATATTTCATTAAGTCTTTTCTGAAGTTCTGACTACAGTAGTCATGAATTCTCAAAGTACCTGTTCATCTTGGAAGGTTTTTATTTCATCTTTAATTCTGAAAGGAGGGCTTTGCTTGACATAGAAATTTGGTTGGCTTCTGTTATCTTTCATCAATTGTGACTTTTAGGGCCTGGTCCATATTATTCCATACACTTCTGCCTTTTATAGTCTGAGCTGAGAAGATCAAATTGGCTGACCTTTAAATATTACCTGTTTTCTCTTAACAGTCTGTAAAATTCTATCTTTGTTCTGTGTATTAGACATTTTAATTATATTATATCTTGGTGAGATTCCATTATTCCATCTATTTGGGATTCTAAATACATGTTTCATTTAGATTTTCAGCTCATTCTTAAGGTTTCAAATATGTTGTGATATTTCACTGAGAAATTTATCTATTTCTTTAGTTTGTTTCTCAGTGTCTTCTTCTATGGAAGTAATTCTTATATTTATCTCCTCATGTTATCCTAGATTTCTTAAATATTCTGGTCAAGGTCTCTTTTCATCTTATCTTTATTGCTGACTTTAAATATCTGTCTTCTCTGTGGTCTAAGTTATTGGAGATGCTCTCAACTTAAAATTTAATTTGGCTTATTGAGTCATTTATTTCTAGAATTTGGTTCTTTTTCAGAATCTCTGTCTCTTTATTGAAATGTTCTTTCACTTCCTGTAGTTTCTCTCTGAGTTCATGTTTTAGATCGTTAAATATTTTAATTTTCCACTATCTAAATTCTTCATAATGCCATTTCCTCCACTGTGATATCAATGAAATCAGGTATTGTGTCATGAGCTACTTGAGGTGACTTCTCTTGCTTTTTTACATTTTTAACCTTTTTTCCTATCTAGTGAAATGGTTATCCTTTCTATCTACTTTTCATAAGTAGATAAAAGATTTATTTTATCTACCTTTATGTAGGAGACTTTTTGGTGAAGCACTTTCTCTACTAAGTGCTATGTCCAGTCCGCACTGAGAAGAGTAACTAATCACAAGTAGTTACAAACACTTCACAACAAAGTCAAATACTAATAAACCTTTTTATTTATTTGTTTATTATTTATTTACTTTAGAGATAGGGAGAGAGAGAAATAATTTTTATTAATTTTTTTCATCTGGTTTTTGTTTTTCCAACTGTTGTATAGGTGGTGCTGGGGTTTGAACCTGGGAAATCATCTATGCCAGGCAAGTGCTCTTCTGCTGAGTCACTGCTTCAGTCCCTAATAAACCTTTTTAAAAAACTTTCTGAAAATGTTCTCCAGCAATCCACTAACCCAAAGTATAAATGGAAGTGATTTTCTTGAATAGGGTAAGAAATTAGGTAATAAAGAAAGTAAAATTGTTATACTAAATTTGGATCTCTGGTCAGTTGTTCTTGCACTGTCTCTATTTTGGGATGTGGAGGAGTCAAGTTTTACTGCCTACGAACAATTTCTTGGAGACAATTAATTAATTACTTATTTTTTTTCTCGCTGAGGTTTTTTTTTTGTTGTTGTTTGTTTGTTTGACTTGAGTTCTCTCTTTCTGTTGTTTCAGATATTGTGTAGTTTGCTTATTGTGAGGTCTGACCCAACCTGTTCAGACTTGTTAGGGTAGTCTGTACACAGAGTTTTGCTACCTTCTTGCATGAGCAACTCATGCACACCTCCTACTGGGGTTCTCAGTACAAGTGCTATGGTAAGGAGTATGGGATGTATCAGCCTATCTTTCAGCCCCTGCTAGGCTTGGAGGAAGTGACTAATGGATCGTCAGATTTGACCTGAATTTTATTGGTATCAGTTTCCCACTCCTAACCCACAATGTCAGCCTGACTCCTTATCTCAGAGTTGATTGCCTGTTTCAAGTGAAAGAGTCCCTCTTTATTCTCAGCTTTATAGACTCAATTTACCAGTGCTGAATAGCTATTTTGATTCAGTCTTGGGGAGCTGCTATAATAATGTAGATTCCTCTGAACCATTTTATTCCATTCTCCAAAGGGATAAACTAAATAGATTAAAAGGATGTTTAAAATAGTTAAGAGTAAAGAAATTGGGGATGAAGGGAAAAGGAAGGTAGTGTATTCCAAAGGTTAGAGGAAAGAAAGTGAAAGACAAGTAGCACAGGAAGACCTTAAAAAAGAGGGAGGAAATGAAAGAGAGGAAGGAAAGGAGGGAGAGAGAGAAAGGGAGAGGGAGAGAAAAGAAGGAAATAGGGAGGGACAACACAAGATATTTTGGGAGACAAGGGGAAAGTAAGAGTAACAAAACCAAACAAGTAGAACAAGATAACAAAAAACAACCAAACAAAACAACAATAATCACTACCTCTTAGTAAAACGAAACCAAATAGTAAAAGGTTAATGAAAGAAAATAGATGATAAAGAAGTGGGGGGAAAGTAGAAATATGTGTGTATAAATATATGTATGTGTGCATATCAGCAAATATAACCAGAACAACAGCATCAACAATAAAAACAATTTTAAAAAGGAAATATCTCAATGAAAAAATAATGGAATTTTCTCCCTTGAGGTGGCTGAAGTGAATATTTTCAGCCTATTTCAGACTGTATTTCTTTTGAGCATTGGTTGTTAGTTAAATTCATCCTGCTTTTGTGATTTTCACCAAACTGCCTGCTGGATTGACCTGGAAGTATACCTGAATGAAATGGGTCTCAGCTTCACTATTCACCAGTGCAGGGTAGATAGAACTAGAAATACCTCCTGTTGGAGTTTTGTCTGGATCGCAGATCACTGCACTTCCACGTTGGAAGTGGTGATGAAATCTACTTGGGAAGTTCTGGTGGCTAGGGTTGAGCCCTAAGTGGAATTTTGGATCTTTGGGGTATCTACTCCAGAATGATTAAGTCATTTCACAGGGCTAGTTAGATGCCAATTTCAACTGGACATCTGGGTCTCCAGCAGCTCCCAAGAGTTCAATTCATAGGGTAGGGTACATGTTTACTCTGGATGGATGGGGCACAGCAGGTTACCTAAAGGCCCCTGCCCCAAATATGAGCTTTCAAGTCTCCATCCCAGAATGTAATCACACCCACTTGTCCCTTTCCCCCACCCCCCCAGTACTTTTCAGTTGATCCTTTGAGTTACAGAGCTCAGAGGGAAGGTTGCATTCTCCTCTATATCTTTGTCTTAAATCCCTCTGGAACCACTGTTCTCTAAAACTATTTTGGGATTATGATATGCCAGATGCACCTTGTGGTCACACAGAAAGCACTGGATGGGACAGAGTAGAAGTATTTGCTAGGATCTTTTATGTCCTGTAGGAAAAAAGATTCAGTGAAACCTTCTTGAGCTGGATCTCCACTTCAGTAAGTACAAAAACACAGAGCACTTTTCAAGTACCAGTTGGCTGTTTAGTCTTTGTATTAGCTAAGTACAGACTGTCTTCCACAGGTATTTGTGTGCCAGATTTGCCTGCTGTTTCTCTCTTTGTGTTGCCCCTCCCTTTGCAGTAACACAGCACCTCTGCCATCACTGGCCAAGCTGAGATGTAGTCCTTCTTACACCATAACACCAGAATCTTTGGGCTTCTCCAGACTTCTGAAAGGCAAATATTGACTTATAATGAATTTCTTCAAATACCCGCCTTATTATGAAGCAGCATTTCTGTTATTTCAATTCTAAGCAGCAGAGCAACGAGAGAGTGCATCGTTCCTCTTACTCCATCTTTATTCCCCTCGGTTAAAACTTTTTAATGAGTAAAGGAATAATAGCATTTGATATTAAGAAATACTGAATCAGAAAGACTGCTAGTTCCTCAGAAATTCATATTCTTTTAAGGAGAAATCATGTAAACAAGTAATTTTAAATATCATAGTGGCTAAAGAGGTGAGTATTGGATCAGAATAACTGGGTTAAAATCCAAACTTCCTCCTGTGCTAGCTTTATTATCAATTGAAGAACATAATCTACCTAAGGTTTCTCATCTGTAAAATGGAATAAATTATAGTACCTGTGGGAGATAGTACCAATTGACTTATGACACATTACGGTTGTATAATAGCTTGTCTTATAACCACCTTCTCTCTTCTGAAAATTTGAACAAAACAACAACTACATTTCTAGGTTCCCCTGAAGCAAAGATTCACTTGGAACTTGATTCCATTGAGAAAACTTAAAGATGAGAGAGCTGAGAAAGAAGCAGCCATAAAGAGAAGGTTGATGGTTGAGATGCCTGGTTCTTTGAGGATAATTTCAATAATATGCCTTAAATCTGGATGTAGGTACAGATCCCCATGGATGAAACCAATGGGTAGTTCTTCTAGAATAGTCAGGTAGTGTGAGGGGTTTTCTCTTGTGTTGACTTTAACCCTGAATGCCGCATTTCTGGTTGTTGTTCAGCCTTCCCAGACATTATGAGCTAGCTGATACCTAGAATAATTCACTTCCAAATAGCTAAAGGGTATTCTGTGACTTTCAACAATGAAATTCAGAAGATTAATTTTCAAATTGTTAGTTGAAAGGATTAATCTAAGTGTGGAGATCTGTCCTTGAGATCCAAATGCAAAGACTGGCATATCAAGCTGAGACAGCCAATAATACATTTGGCAAAAAATTTAAAAAAAAAACCCTAATGTTACTTTCTTCAAATTTGTATCAGCATCCTTTCCCAAAATTCCTTAAGTATCATGTTTCTTTACTGCTTCCATGTATATAAGATCATAGGTAAATTTTGACAAGTACTCAATTCAGTTCCTAATTTAAATAACTAATATATTGAGATAAATCTAGAGGAATACACTGTTTAATTGTATTACAAATGACCTTCTTCCTTCCTGTTTATATTTCATCATTTCTTAGAAAAAAATTCATGTTACTTATATATGTTTGAAAGGATAAGTCTTTTGGCTATTAAAGCCTCCAAATTTGTATAGTTTTTCCATTTAAAAGTAAAGTTCTCATATGCTTTAATCTCATGATAACTCTATAAGACATTTGGGGATATTGCTGTTAAACAATAAACAAAGTGAAGCCAAGAGACACTAATAACTGACAGAATCAAAGCTTGAGTGTGGATCTTCTGACTCTAAATCATGATTTTCTTGCTTTACTACTATCAGCAATTCATTGAAAGCAACTCTCTGTAAAATGAAATACATTTTGATTATCAGAGCCAAATGAAAGACTTGAATCAGAGCCCAGACTACCCCACTGATTAGGTTTGCAATTTGAGCCAAGCTAATAAATCTTTTCTGGTTCATTTATATTTATAAATTGAAGATACCACACAGTCTGGTCAAGATGAGCCCATTAGTTCACAATGCATAGCCATGAGAAAATCTAAGATAGAAAATCTAAGATTGAAAATCTAAAAGATAAGATCAAGTTTAAAAACCAAATAAACATTTCAGTTGACATAAAATTAAAACCCAAGTAGCATATAGGACTGAGCCTAGGGAGTCTGAAACTGATCCAGAGGTTCTGTATCCATATGGCAAAAGGACTACAAGTGTTTTGTTCTGTGCAGAAGTGGAAACTGGATCCAGGTTTACTCATAGAAGCCAGGGTCAGAGGCAAGGTGAAGACAGGGATGGTGAGGGTCTCAAAACCAAAATTTAAAAATAGACAAATCCTGAACTAAAAAGTATACATAGCTCAGTCAACACTAAAAATATGGTCTTTACGTATGAAATTAATCTTATGAAATAATCTAACAAAAATTTTAAAAGCTTAAACAGTTACTAAAGAAATAACTTTCATTTGGGAAAAAAAACTTGTTCATCAAAACCAGGAAAAAATAAAACTACAACAGTAAATAGGAAAGAGAAATTAGAACTATTAGAATAAGTGAAAAATGTGTTTCTGAATAAGTATAACAATATTGCTCTATTAGTTTACAAATTACAAGACCGTTGTGAGGACTGAATAGAATTCCGTGAGCCTCTGTTTTTTGAATGGAAACATCTCATACTATGAGACGGGGAATAAAGAGAGTGGTTGAGAGATTCTGTAACTGAAGTCTAAGCTACAGGGCTGGCAAGGAGTTGCGATAAGAGAGAAAGACTATCTTACTCCTCTTTAAGAGAGAGAAGAGCTATCACAAAAGACAGGATATATTGACAACGATCCTCAAATTTGCATGAAGAACCACTCTACTGGGACAACTTTCCCTGATCTATATGTAAAAGGAAAAAAGGATTTGTGCCTTATGTTGCCCATTAAAGAGCCCACTCCTATTCCTTGTAGAGGGAGAAGAATGGAAAAGGAACTCCATAATTTAAGGCTATTATTATTCTTCCCTTCTGAGAAAAAAAAATCACAATCTGCAGAGGAAGGCAGACATTGAGACTTTAAGTTATCTCTAATATGCATTTCTTTGGAGGTGTGAATCTGAAACTGAGCATGGAAACCTGAATCTGTATATGGTATATTTTCATGAAATTGTGCACATGCATATAATAATGCTTGTTCTGTTCCACTGAAAAGTGGGAGGAGGTATGAATATTATTGAGCAAGTATAATTTTTATGCAAGCTTTGTGTGGGCTGTTTCCATTCTGGCTAAGCATCTTAACAAAAATTAAAAGCTCAGATAAGAACAGTGGGATTTTCTAAGTGTGACTATTACAGCATGAATGTTTCTAATCACTCTCGAGGCCTGGTGGATCTTGAATTAGAAAGAATAGAGTCATCCAGTGCCAGAAGGCAAATTGTCACATGGTGCAAGTGATATTCAGAAAATAGATATACAGTGATACTTCCTATCTTTTTAAAGTAAGTGTGTAAGTGTGTGTGTGTGTGTGTGTGTGTGTGTGTGTGTGTGTGTGTAGAGGAAAAAATGGCCATTTTTAGTTCTGTATTTTGAAAGTTAGGCCAAGCATAATTTTTGAACCAAAATTACAAATATTCTATAATGTGAATCTGAACTTTCTAAAGAAGTTCAAAATAATAACAGCAGCAATTAAGCTCCATATCCCCAAATCACATAAAAACCAGTCTGATAGCACAGTTGGAGTATATGAAGTATGATTGAGTTGTACCTAATCTACAATTCACTCACCCCATTTTAAAAATACTGAGAAGTGGACTTCGATCTGTCAAAGACCTAGTGGATTCAGTGGTTCTGATTAATTTTAAAAAATACATGGGGACAAAAAGGTGGCTGGAGCTGGGAAAAAGGCCACAATCTAAAAGGTAAAAATAAATAACAGAAAAGCTTCTCCAGATACGTAGTTCAGGACTGGGAAACAACCAAAAGAGGCGAGACAAATAAAACAAACAATTTTGTAACATTTGGGTTTGAGTGACTTTTAGAGACAGAGAAGTTTCCATTTAGAACCAAAATATGATCCTGCAGCTAGCTCAACAGGCATTTTTCCTTTGGTGACATAAAGATCATTAAGAATCTCACCCAGTGATTGGTGCAGAAATACAGGCTATATTCGGATTTGAAAATAGAGACATTTATAAAGATCTGATTTATGTACAAAATTGTGCCATCCTAAAATGAGAAATGAAATTGTGCTTATAATTATGCACCTGCTTCTTAAATCTACACCTTAATTTCTATTCTCAGAGTCATCAGGTTCTGTTACCTCTTGCCTAAATTATTGCAGTAACCTTTTAACTAGCCTTCTGCATTTAGTCTCTTCTCAGTCTAAAGGATTCTACTGCTCAGAAATTTTCAGTGATTCCCCGTTGCATACTAAGCACAAAATATAGCAGTCAGTATCCTCTGTGATCTGGATCCAAAGTTAGATTTCCAGCCTTATCTGCCATTTCTGTTCTCTATGTACTTTATGCTTCTGCCAAAAATGGCTAATCACATTTCCCAAACATCTTCCAGAGTGATATTTGTAAAACATAAACATGATCCTGTTTATTGCCCTACTTAAAACCCTTCTATAACTTCCTATTATTTCTCCATAGGATCAATCCCAAAGTTCTTTGTCTGCAAGTGCACTAAACCTAGCCACTGCTAAACTCTCTAGCCTTATCTTTGCCCACCAGACCCCAATTCACCCTCCCCACAACCTGTAATCCAGCCATAAGGAAATATTTTAAATTATTCAAATAGGCCAACCTGTTTCTTACCCTTATTCCTTTCTTAAAGTTGTTTCATCTACCTTGTACAGCTTTCCTTCCTCCTATATCATCTTACCTCAAATGTCCCATATTCTACTTGGAAAAAAGAAGAAAATAAAAAAACCTTCTTTTTTGTTCCAATATTCAACTCAAATAGCAATGGAAGAAATCATGCTAAGCAAAGTTAGCCAAACTCAGAGAGTCAAGGGCCGAATGTTTTCACTGGTTTGTGGAGGCTGAAGCTAAACCTAGGCTTGGATGAAAGGTAGTCAAACTCATGTATTGGACCCAGCAAGGGCTTAGCAACACATAATCTACGGGAACCATAGACATGAAGGGAGGAAGGGGAGGAGGGAGAGGCAGAGGGATGGGAGGGAAGGAAGATAGGGAGGGATCTAGGAGGACAACCAGCAATGTGGCATACTCTTTACTCTCCTGAGAAATCAAGTATTATGTACACAGTCATTTAATTCTGTAAAATTCACAATCTCATACACACACATATTCATAATCATATATATATAATTTGTTAGGAGCCATAATATATAAGAATCAAGAGACTGGGGTGTGGGCTATGTGGGGGTAACTATGGTTTACAATCAAATGCATATCATATTGTTACTTTATATTCATTTATAATTGTAAAACTACTCAACTCTTAATAAAAAAAAAGGAAAAAAAAAAGATTCAACTCAAAGTCATCACCTTTACAGAAACCCTTCCATTTCTATAAAACTTGATCACCACCTTCCTCACCTGCATGTGCTACTTTTTCTCCAGTAACCACAGTGCCAAATACATGTTTTTACTATTGAAACAATCACTTTTTTAAAAAGTCAGGGACAGTGCTCTGCTCAGTGAGCCATGTTCTCTGAGTTATCCTTTACAGAAATCACCTTAAAGTGAGGATCAGACAGATCACCTGAGCATTGTTTTCTTCCTATTGTGAGAAATAAGAAGTCTGATGGTCCATTTTCAGAATGTAGCCTTAAGGTTCTCATATAAAAGGAAGTCATCTTAGATTGGAAACCATGTGCTCAGAGATAATCCGTTTTTAAACTCCTTATCAGATATCTTATTACACTTATAGCTCTTTTTTGTACCCACCCCAATCATGTGATATTAGCCAATCATTCAGATTGTACCCCTGAACTCCTCTAATAAGAGTGAAGGGTAGGATTGCATCAGATTGGAAATCTGAGCAGGTGGACTGCTGGCTCATGCGTTCTTGCTCAGTGGGATCCCCTTTGTGAATGCACCCTTCTGTAGAAGTAAATTTTGTCCCGCACTCAAAAAATAAATAAATAAGTAAATAAATAAATAAAAGGTCAGGGATAGTGTCTTATTTATCTTTATGACCTTAGCACCCCACACAATGTACAAGGCAGATTAGAGTTCAAAAGTGATAGCAAAGTGCTAACTCTTCCACTATATGGCCTGTGGTGTATTCATTGTTCTTAATGAATGTTTGTGGAGAGCATGAATAAATGATGGATACTCATATTCTACACGCTATTGTCTTAATATGCCTCTTACTCAACAGTTGTGTTTGTCTTAGAGCAATGTTACTCAAACATTACATACAAATCACATGTTGGTCTTGGAAAAAGATCTGAGTTGGAGACCCAATTCTGCATTTCTGATAAGCTCCTAAGAGATGCCAATGCTGCTGGGTTCTCAGACCACACTTATAGTAAACAAACTGTAGAGGATACTAAGTAAAAGATTTTACATGAGAGATTCTGGGGGAGGGAATTCAATACAAGGGTAGGAATACTTAGTGATGCCCGTAGAGGTTACTCCCAGCTGGGAATATAGCCAGGCAGATCTTTTTTGAGGGTGTGCTAGGGACTGAGTTTTATCTGTACTGCCTTCCTTTCTTTCTTTCTCTCTCTCTCTCTCTCTCTTTTTAAATGCTGCCACCGGAATCAGGCTTTCCCCCCTATTTATTTCCCTGGTATGATTCAGTCTGTGTGACTTTCTCTACATAAGAGCTCCCCAGATTCCTTTTTTTAACACTAACCTGAAATTGTTCTCCTGTCTGCTTCCCGTAAATTTAAGTAGTCTCTGCTTCCTTGCCCGGACCCTGGAAATCCAATCTTTGCAGTTTTCAGAAGCCTCTGCAGCTGCCTGAGTTGTTTTGCCTCCATTTTAATCTGAAACAGCTTTTCTTTTCCCAGTAAAGGACTCAGCTTCACCTCTGCAAAGACCAATTTCCAAGCAGTTGCTGCTGTGATTGATAAATACAGATCTCATTCTGGAAGACCTGCTGCTCTCCCCGCCCCACTTTCAGGGAAACATGAAGTAGTCAGGATTTTAAACTGGGGTGGCTTAGTAGAACACTAGTGTTCATACTGTCGACTGATAAACTGTTATGAAGGAAAACCAAACGTAGGAGAGAATACTGGAGCTTTGGCTGGCAGCTTCAAGAGCTTGTAAATGCACAGTGTCATGGAAATTGCCACTGCTTTGCCAGTGTCAATTTATAGTTAGAGATGCTATTTTATGGGGAGTTTTGACATTTAATGATACTAGTTGACTTTTTCAGTAATATCTCACTTCATACTGTAGTACTATCTCTTTTTCTCAGGAAGTTAAGTAAATCTAGAGATATCAGGTTCAACCAAGAAAGCCATAAGCATGTTATAAAAGTATTTTATGTCTTAAAATATAAGCTATAACATACAAATACAATCATCTGCATGATTGATTTAATTTATAATTCTTAAATTTATAAAAGAGTTAAATTATAAAATATTGTTATTTAAAAGCAAGCTAAGTGGTTTCAAAGTTTCTTTTCAGGTAAAGAGTATACAGTGAACCCTTTGATACATTGTTTAACCACATTCACATGCATAAAAATGGTGTACTTAAAATGTGTTAAGTTATGTACCTAAGATTCTCCAAAACTACACATAACCAATGACGTTGAATATAAAGTGATTTATGTGCTGTTTAAAGTTTAGGCGTGTGTGATTAATTTTTCACCGATGGGATGAGGATTGACTGTTTTGCTATTAGTAATAAGCTGGCACATGCTTATCACTGAGTTAACCATTTCCACTGATTTCAAAGGCAACATCAGTTTCTGTTAACTTTTGAAGTATGAAAAATCAGAAAGATTTACTGTGTGAATGATGGAAACTTCTTTGCTCAAGATTTCTGAACCCGCTATCAACACAGAAATGCATCTTTAAAATCTGCTAAACACTGATAGCCATTAAAAATTGATTCCAATCTACTTGCAATCTTCCTAAAACAGATATAGGCAATCCCAGAAGATTCTTTGGAGGGAAATGCAACCTTTGTTTTAGAAGATGATTCTAAGTTGTAGGATTTCAGAATCTGAATAAATCCTAATGTACCATAATGTTGAGAGAGAAAAAAATTTCATTAAATTTGAAAAACTCTCAGCCATTATCTCTACGAATATGCTTTCAGTTACCATTTTTTCAGGGATTCCAATTACATATATTAAGCTACTTGAAGTTGTCTCACATTTCTGTTCATTTTTTATTTGGTTCTTTCCTCCCCTGCATTTTACTTTGGATTAGTTCAGTTTTGTGGCTTCAGGTTTACCAATGTTTCTTCTGCATTGTTGAATTTGCCCTTTATTTTATTTACTGACTTATTCATTTCAAACTTTTAATTTTAATCTCTACAAGTTTGGGTATGAGTCTTTTTTTATATCCTCCAGGTCTCTACTTACCTAACTTATGGAATATAGTTTTAATGTATGTTTCAAATTTTTAATGTCCTCATATGTTGATTCTATCCTCTCAGATATGGGTAAATTTTGATTGACTATTTTTCATTAGAAGTATATAGAGATACAATTGAGGGGGAAACATTATCAAACCCAAAGTAATCAATGTATATATACTTTGTTATCCAGGGGTAATGCCAAAACATGGATGACCACCTTGGGTTTCACCTGTTGCAGTTGCCCCCAGAAGAACTCATGCGTTAAATGGGTAGCTCATGGAGGAATGACATCAGCTTCTGGGATGATTCCCCCATATTCCCACTCTCCAGTATCCTATGAGTTCTTCATACACCCTCCACCCTCCCCATCCCCCTCCCTACGCCTCCAAGTATCCTAGGGAGCCATCCCCCAATTACCCTGAGAGTCATACAATTTGAAGTACTGTTAGGTTAGCTGTCTACCCTACCGCTTCCCCATATATACTAGCATCCACAAATGAGAGAAACCATTCGGCCTTTGAGTCTCTGAGATTGGGAAACTTCACTTAGCATAATTCTTTCCATCTCCATCCATTTGATATCAAAAGCCATAATATCATCTTCTCTAATGGCCGAATAGTATTCCATTGTATATAGGTACCAAAGTTTTTATATCCACTCGTTGAGTGAGGGGCATCTGGTTCCATAGTCTAGCTATAGTAAATTGAGCTGCTATAAACATTGAGGAAGACACATCACTATAATACGCTGATTCTAACTCTTTTGGGAAAATACCCAGGAGTGGGATAGCTGGGTCATAAGGTGGGCTTCTGGACTTCCACTGGAGGGAAGTTCCTTTTGAGTTCTTTAGCCCATTTATTGTTTGGGTTATTTGTGAGTTTGGAGTTTAGCTTCTTTAGTTCCCTGTATATTCTGGATATTAGCCCACTGCCTGAGGTGTGCCAGGCAAAAGTTTTCTCCCATTCTATAGATTCTCTCTTGATGCTCTTGAGTAGATCTTTGTGCAGAAACTTTTTAGTTTAATTGCATCCCATTCACTTATTCTTGATTTTTACAGCGTGAGCCATAGGAGTTTTGTTAAGGAAGTAGCTGCCGACTCCTATATGCTGTAGTGTTGACCCTACTTCTTTTTCTAGTAAGTTTAAAGTTGTAGGCTTAATATCCAGGTCTTTGATCCATTTTGATTTAATTTTTGTGCATGGTGAAAGATAAGGATCCAGCTTCAGTTGTCTACATATGGCTATCCAGTTGGTCCAACACCATTTGTTGAACAGGCTATCGTTCTTCCAGAATACACTTTTTCCCCTTTTATCAAATATCAAATAGTAAAGATATGGGGATTTGTCTCAGGATCTTCTATTCGGTTCCACTGGTCTTCAGTTCTGTTTTGATATCAATACCATGCTGTTTTTGCTACTAAGGGTCTGTAGTATAATTTCAGGTCAGGGATTGAGATACTCCCTACTTCTTCCTTTTCATAGAATAATGTTTTGACTAGTCTGGGTCTCCTGTTGTTCCATAAGAACTTGAAAATTGCTTTTTCTATGTCTGTAAAGAATGTCCTAGGTATCTTGATGGGAATTGTATTGAATCTGTAAAGGGCTTTGGGTAGAATGGCCATCTTTATTATATTGATTCTGCCTAACCATGAGCATGGAATTTTTTTCCATCTACTCAGGTCTTCTGTAATTTCTTTTTTTAGTGTTTGATAGTTTTCTTTGTGGAGGTCCTTAACATCCTTTGTAAGGTTAATAATGCCCAAGTATTTCATTTTTTTGGAAGTGATGGTGAATGGGAGAGATTTCCTGATTTCTTCTTCTGCGGATTTGTTGCTGGAGTAAAGAAACACTAGTGATTTGCTGGAGTTGATCTTGTAGCCAGCTGCTTTGCTAAAATCTCCTATAAGCTCTAGGAGTTTTCTGGCTGATGTTATTGGGTCTTCTAGGTATAAAATCATGTCG
>PVKS010023561.1:0-32235 GCA_004027875.1 Aplodontia rufa
CCCAAGATGGTTATCCATGATCTGGCTTTTCCCCTCCATAACAAAGTTTATATCCATTGATTGTTAATGTTTTGATAATGTTTCCCCCTCAACTGTATTTATATATACTTCTAATTAAAAAAAAATAGTAGGTGGGAAAAAATCTTCCCCCAACCAAAAAAGAAAACATACCTATTAAGATTAATCACGTTTATGTTAACTCCAACTGGAGGGGCTGTGGGAAAAGAGGAACACTGTTAAACTGCTGGTAGGACTTCAAACTGGTTCAGCCACTATAGAAAACAATGTGGAGAATCCTCAAAAGATTAAGGATGGAACCACCTTATGACCCAGCTATCCCACTCCTGGGGATTTTCCCAAAAGACTTAGAATGAGCATATTATAGTGCTGTGGCTTCCTCAATGTTTATAGCAACTCAATTTACCATATCTAGACTACGGAACAAACCCAGATGCCCCTCACTCGATGAGTGGGTACAAAAACTATGGTACATATATACAATGGAATACTACTCGGCCATTATAGAAGATGATATTATGGCTTTTGATATCAAATGGATGGAGATGGAAAGAATTACGCTAAGTGAAGTATCCCAATCTCAGAGACTCAAGGGTCGAATGGTTTCTCTCATATGTGGAAGCTAGAATACATGGGGAAGCAGTAGGTTAAATGGCTAAACTAATAATATCCTCAAATATCATATTATGAGGATAATATCCTATTATGATTGTCAGCATAATAGGGGGATGGTACCCTAGGATACTGGGAGGCGTAGGGAGGGGAAGGGGTGGGGGAGGGTATTTGAAGATCTCCTAAGATACTAGAGAGTGGGAATATGGGCGAACCATCTCAGAAGCAGAGGTTATTCCTCCACGAGATACCCATTTTATGCAAGAGTTCTCCTGGGGGTAACTGCAACAGGTGAAACTCAAGGTGGTTATCCATGTTTGGGCATTACCCCTGGATAACTATGTATATATACTTTGGTTATTGATGGTCTGATAATGTTTCCCTCTCATTTGTATCTCTATATACTCTTTTTTTTTCTTTTTTTATTTTTGAGCAACTTTACAAGATTTTAACAAAATAATATAAAATGTGTATAAAATGTGTATATACTCTCTTAATAAAAAAAAGAACAAATAAGTGTTATTCAGATTATCAATCACAGCAGTAATGGTTACATAACCTTAATAGTTGAAAAGAGTTAACTAAATTGGGAGTCAGAGAGGGAGGGTAATGCAGGTGAAATTTAGAGAGGAGATTATATAGACCAATTATGGACAGTGAGAAAGTGGAGCAGGTAAAAATTTGCTGAAGAAAGAAAAAGAAACTGCTAAAAGGAAAAAAAATTGAAAAGAAAAAAAAATTTAAAAATACTTATAAAAATTTACTAAATTTTAAATAAAGGAAAAAAGAAAAAGGTAGAAAAGAAAATACAGATCCAAAGGGAAGCTAGGACAGCTGTGGCCTTATATAAGAAGGGTAAAAGAGTTATTACTAAGATTTCAGTGATTATTTAAAGGGAGAAGTTATCCCTGTGAATTATGCTTATCAGGCATAATATATTTCAAATATTATATGAACTGATCAGAGTCCTTCTTCTCAAGTATGAGGACAAGGATAGACATGATGGATGAGAGGGAATAGAGAGACTATAAATACGGAAAAGAAAAAGAGAAAGAAACCTAAATACAGGCTATCAAAACATTAAGAAATATTATTATTATTTTTTCCTAAAAGAAGGAATCAAAAGGAAATTAAAAAAAAATGGATAGGTCCAGAAGACGTCGACCTGAAGAGAGGCAGCATTTTCTGTGGCTCCAGGTCTGGTTGGGAAAATCCCAGTTTATCTTCAATTTTCAAAGGTGCATTCAGGGGAAATTATACATGAACTTCTAGTGCTAGTTTGTGAAGCTTTTCTAACGAACTGAGTCCTGGGAGTTTCACGTGGAGAAAAAAAAAAAAGAAGGAGATTATTTCCATCCCATCAGGACGGGTCACCTGTGCTAACTTCCTGCCAGTGTGGATGCCATCGGTGAGCAACTGACACAGTATGGAGAGGGAGCAAGGATTCTGTCTGCTGTACCAGGAACACAGTAGTTTAGCTGTTTACTTTATGCTGGAGGAGTCACCTTTGGCAAGTGGCTGTTAGAGCAAGGAGAGATAAAGGGATTTCATAAATCCTGCCAGGAACGGAGGTTGGCTTGGTTACATCCCCCACGTGCATGGCAGACCAGTCAAAGGCGCAGGGCTGCGAGTGGTGGCAGCTGCTGCTGTGGCTCTGAACAGAGTCAACAACTCTGTCTATGCTGTGATCCTGTGCTTAATTAAAACAGACATCCACCAAGCTCACACACCATGGCGGGCAAGAGCTGTGCTGGGAAGCAGCCTGCTGAGGTGCCTAGTGGAACAGGTTACTCAGCGGGTTAGCCTGGCTGCCATTCAGAGCCCCAGGACACAGTTCCCCCTGGCTTTTTAGACCAGCCTATGTAAACTGCATCAGGAAAAGACCACAGGCTTCAGTCTGATCCAGGGAGAGAAGGCCTTGACAAGGCTCAGACTCCACCCTTCTTAGGAGATCTTCAGTTTGTGCAATAAAGGGGAGCAATTCCCTCCTCTGTCCACTCCCATCATCCAGAAGGATCACGTGACGAGTTAAAGCATCTGAGTCTTCTGACACAAGAGACAGTGCATTCATCCCTCAGCAGAGGAAGAATAGAAATCATCCATACTCCCTGCTCATTAACTTTTCTGGCTTCAGCTCCTCTTAGACTCTGGAAAATATCAGGGCTTACCAGAACCAGTCCTCTTTAGTGGAAGCCCCTCCTAGAAATCCCAGGAGTCTGAGGATACCCCAGTCCTTTTTTTGAGATCACATAGCCACAGACTGGGAGACATTCATATTGAGACCCAGAGGGACAGTGATCATCTCCACCCAAAGGTCCCAGAGACACCCTTACTGTCTGTAGTTCCAAGTTTCCATTAAGAATATTTTACTTTTTTCTTCTTTTTTCTTTCTAGCTTTCTGATTAATACTGAATTTGGTGTTGGTGGATGTAAATATTCATCTGTGTGTATGTATTGGTGATTGGCTCTTACGTTCTCCATGTCTTCTTGAACACTACTGCTATCCCTATAACATTGGGTTCCAATCAGGAAAACATCCCATGAGAGCAAAATAGCCTCAGCCTCTGGTGAGTGAAGATAACCAAGCCCCATACTGACCTCATCCTCCCCTGTACTCTAGTAATCACTAAATATATGCATTTTTCTCTCATCCTCACCCCAAGTCTTTACCCTAACCGCACCCCATTTCTATGTTTTCCTTAGTCCTAATAGAATGACCTACTCCCCCAATCCCTTGTTCCTCTTTACTCTAAGGCAAGAGTGATTTTATACCTCCCCAATTCACCTCCTTGACTTTCTAGTCATTCCTTCTCCCCACTTTCAGAGAGACCCTACTATCTGAAGAAGTAGACACACTTCAAAACAGGTACTGGTGTCCTATCATAATGTACTGTGACAGCTCTCTCAAAGAAACCCATCACAATGAAGCAAATCCACAAGAAGCTCCAATTACTCCACCAAGAGTAAAAGTTTGAAGTACAAGACACGCTCTCTGACTCAGAAAATGAGGAAAAGGGCAAATAATCCCGCCTCAACCCCACAGCTCTCCACCCAAGCACACCATAGCTGGAGCTCTAGATGAAAACCAAAGACATTGTATCAACATTATGATTAATAATGCAATCAAAGGGTTGAGAAATGAAATAAGGAAATAGTTCAGAAAACAATTTCAAGAAATGAGAGACAACTTCTACGGGGAAATAAGGGAACTATTCAATGAGATGAAAGATCAGCTATACAAAGAAATAGACATTCTGAAGAGCAGAGAATCAGGATTGAAAAAGATGATTAACCAATTCAAATCTTCACTGGAAGATACCAACACCAGAGTAGATTCCACTGAAAATATAACATCAGCTCTTGAAGAATGAGTATCGGACAATGAGGATAGGCTAAACAATGTAGAATTCAAAGAAGATAAACAGCTTACATTACATAATCAGAACTTCCAAGTAATATTTGATGAGATGAGGTGTAATAATCTGAGAATCATTGGCCTGGAGGAAAACTCTGAACATCAAACCAGAGACTTCGAGAACCTTTTAAGTGAAATCATAAGTGAGAACTTCCCTCATTTTACTATTGATCAGGAATAGCACATCCAAGATGGTTATAGAACACCAAATAGACCTAATCAATTGAGAAACTCACCAAGACATATCGTATACAAAATGAACAACAGAGAAATCAAAGAGAAAATTCTAAAAGCTGCTAGACAAAAGCCGCAAATCACATTCAGAGGCAAACCAATTCGGATCACTATGGATTTTTCAGAGCAAACAATGAATGCCAGAAGAGCTGGAACAATATCTTTCAAGTGTTAAAAAATAACAACTTCCATCCAAAGCTAATATACTCTGCAAAACTCATCTTCAAATGTGATGAGGAAATTAAATACTTCAATGATAAACTCAAGCTAGAAAGATACATGAACACAAATCCTGCGCTACAGAACATTTTCAAGGATATTCTCCGTTCAGAAGAAAATGTCAATGATATCCTAACTCCTTAAACAAAAGTGAGTCAATAATCATATTATACACAAACTGACTTCCAAGATGACTCAAGACTCTGTAATTGATACAAAGTCAGAGACTCTGCTTCCCATGTCTATTTTAACTTTGAATGAGAATGATCTCAATGCCTCAATTAAAATTCACAGACTGGCCCACTGGATCAAAAAACAAAATCCAACAATATGTTTCCTGCAAGAGACACATTTGACACTCAAAAATCGACACAGGCTGAAAGTGAAAGGATGGCAAAATATTCTCCAGGCCTGTGGCCCAAAAAATTACATTGCATGGCTATTGTAATTTCTGATAATTTGTAATTTCTGTAATTTCTGACCGTAATTTGTAAATTCTGTAATTTCTGTAATTTCTGACTGTAATTTCAGAAAGGACAACAATGGTCACTTTAATCATAATAAAAGTGACAGTCCATCAAGAAGATATAATGATAATTAACATTTATACCCCCAATAACAACCCTCCCCAAATATATGGAAAAAATACTTAAGGACATTAATCCCCTCATTGATCTCAGCACAATAATTCTGGGAGATTTCAATACATCACTGTCAACTCTAGAAAGATGATCAAAACAAAAAATCAATAAAAATATCTCCAATCTGAAATACTCTATTAATCAATTGGGCTTAACAGACATGTACAGAATATTCCATCCTAAAGCAGTTGAATTTACCTTCTTCTCAGCAGTGCATGGATCCTTCTGTAAAATAGATCACATCCTAGTTCACTGGGATAACCTCACCAAATAAAAAATGTGGATATAATCTCATGTATTCTGTCAGATCACAATGCTATGTGATCTTAGCAATCAACAACAAGAGAAACAACAGAAACTATTCAAATACTTGGAAATTGAATAATTACCTCTTAAATAAAGGATGGGTAAAAGAGGGAATGAAATCAGAAATTAAGAAGTTATTGGGATTGAATGAGAATGTGGAAACAACATACCAAATCCTCTGGGACAGTATGAAGGCAATCTTAAGAGTTAAATTTATAGCACTGAGTGCATACATCAAAAATCTAGAAAGAGACAAGATAAATAGCCTTTTGCATCAATTCAAATGACTACAGAAAGAGGAACGATCCAACCCTAAATCTAAGAAAAAACAGGAAATTACCAAAATCAGAGCTGAAATCAATGAAATTGAGAACAAAAAAACTATACAAACTATTAACAAAACTAAGAGTTGGTTCTTTGAAAGATTCAACAACATTGACAAACCCCTTGCAAACTTCACCAAAAGGAAGAATGAAATTCAGCAAATCAACAAAATCAGAGACGAAAATGGGGATATCACCATATACTCATGCAAGATACAGAAGATTATCAGAACCTATTTTGAAAATTTATACCCTGCCAAGTTTGATAACCTGGAGAACATGGACAGGTTCTTGGACACACACAACATCCCCTCTTTAACACAGGAGGACATTGAAAATCTAAACCAACCTATCACAGATAGCGAAATTGAAGCAGCAATCAAAGCTCTCCCAAAAATGAAAAGCCCAGGTCCGAATGGATATACAGCAGAATTCTACCAAGCCTTCACAGAAGAACTAAAACTGATCCTGTACTAGCTCTTTCAGGAAATTGATAGAGTGGGATCACTTCCAAACACTTTTTTATGAAGCAAATATTATACTGATTCCAAAGCACAGCAAAGATATGTCAAGGAAAGAAAACTACAGACCAATTTCCCTGATGAACATTGATCCAAAAATCCTTAATAATATTTTAGCTAACCGGATACAAAAGCAGATTAAAAAGATATTACGTTATGATCAAGTTGGCTTCATTCCAGGAAAACAAGGCTGGTTCAACATATGCAAATCAATAAATGTAATTCACCACATAAACACAATTAAAAACAAAAATCATATAATCTTCTCAATTGATGCAGAGAAGGCATTTGATAAAATTCAGCACCACTTTATGCTCAAAACTTTGGAAAGATAGGGATCAAGGGAAGATACTTTAACCATGTCAGATCCATTTACAACAGACCGATAGCCAAGATTATCCTCAATGGAGACAAACTGAGAACATTTACACTGAATTCAGTAACAAAACAAGGCTGTCTTCTTACCCCACTCTTGTTCAATATAGTCCTTGAAACCCTTGCCAGAGCTATCAGGCAAAACAAGGAAATCAAAGGTAGTCCTATAGGAAAAGAGGTAGTTGAGTTATCTCTATTCACTGATGACATGGTTCTATACCCAGAAGATCCAATATTATAGGCCAGAAAACACCGAGAGCTTATGGGTGATTTCAGCAAAGTAGATGGCTGCAAGATCAACTCCAGTAAGTCACTAGATTTCCTTTACTCCTCCAAATAATCCACAGAAGAAGAAATCGGGAAATCTCTTCCATTCACCATCTATTAAAAAAAATGAAATACTTGGGAATTAACCTTACAAAAGATATTAAGGACCTCTACAAAGAAAACCATCAAGCACTAAGAAAAGAAGTTACAGAAGACATGAGTAGATGGAAAAATATTCCATGCTCATGGTTAGGCAGAATCAATAAAATAAAGATGGCCATTCTACCCAAAGCCCTATACAGATTCAATTCAATTCCCATCAAGATACCAATGGCATTCTTCACAGATATAGCAAAAAAAATTCTCAAGTTCATATGGAATGACAGGAGACCCAGACTAGCCAAAACATTACTCTACAGGAAGGAAGAAGTAGGAGGTATCTCAATCCCTGACTTGAAATTATACTACAGATCTGTAGTAGCAAAAACAGCATAGTATTGGTATCAAAACAGAACTGAAGATCAGTGGAACAGAATAGAAGATCATGAGACAAAAACCCATATATATAACTATTTGATATTTGATAAAGGGGCCAAAAGAATAGTGTGGAAGAAAGATAGCCTGTTCAACAAATGGTGTTGAACAAATTTGACAGCCATGTGTAAACAACTGAAGCTGGAGCCTTATTTTTCACCCTGCCCAAAAATTAAATCTAAATGGGTCAAAGATCTGGATATTAAGCCAACAACTTCAAACTTATTAGAAAAAGAAGTACGGTCAACACTACAGGACATAAGAGTCAGCAACACCTTCCTTAACAAAACTCCCATGGCTCAAGCAGTAAGTCAAGAAAAAATGAATGGGATGCAATTAAACTAAAAAGTTTTTGCACAGCTAAAGATTTAGTAAAGAGCATAAGAGCGAACCAACAGAATGGGAGAAAACCTTTGCCTGCTACACCTCTGACAGAGGGCTAGTATCCAGAATATACAAGGAACTAAAGAAATGAAACACCAAAATCACAAATAATCCAATGAATAAATTGGCTACGGATCTAAAAAGAAACTTCTCACTAGAGGAAGTACAGATAGCCCATAATTATATGAGAAAATGCTGTACATCATTAGCTATAAAGGAAATGCAAATCAAAACTTCAATGAGATACCACCTCACTCCTCTTAGAATGGCAAAAATAAAAAATTCTAACAGATGCTGGAGGGGCTGTGGGAAAAGAGGAACACTGTTACACTGCTGGTGGGACTGCAAACTGGTTCAGTCACTATGGAAAACAATGTGGAGAATCCTCAAAAGATTAAGGATGGAACCACCTTATGACCCAGCTATCCCACTCCTGGGTATTTTTCCCAAAAGAGTTAGAATCAGCATATTATAGTGATGTGGCTTCATCAATGTTTATAGGAGCTCAATTTACTAAAGCTAGACTATGGAACCAATCCAGATGCCCCTCACTCGATGAGTGGATAAAAAAAACTTTGGTACTTTTATATAATTGAATACTACTCAGCCATTTCAGAAGGCAATATAATGGCTTTTGCAGCCAAATGGATGGAGATGGAAAGAATTATGCTAAGTGAAGTATCCAAATCTCAGAGACTCAAGGGCCAAATGGTTTCTCTCATCTGTGGAAGCTAGAATACATGGGGAAGCAGTATGTTAGATGGCTAAGCTAATAATAACTTCAAATTGTACGATTCTGAACGCAACAGGGAGATGACTCCCTAGGATACTTGGAGGCGTAGGGAGGGGAACAGGGTAGGGTGAAGGAAGAACTCCTAGGAGACTGGAGAGTGGGAATATGGGGGAATCATATGAGAAGAAGATCTCTGATCTCCACAATATATCCATTTAACTCAGGAGTTCTTCTGGGGGAAACAGCAACAGGGGGAACCCAAGATGGACATCCATGATATGACATTAGCCCTGGATAACTAAGTATATATACATTGTTTCATGAATGTTTGATAATGTTTCCCCCTCAATTGTATCTCTATATCCATCTAATAAAAAATAAATAAATAAAAATGGAAGAGGAGGGGGGATAACCACCCACATAATTTAACAGGGCAGGGAAACAAAAAAAGGTAGTGTTTTTATATATGGAAGAACCAGTAAACTTTTCCAGTTATTGCAGAGTACACATCTAGAACCTGCATGCATCAACAGCAGCAAATAAAAAATTTTTCTTAATAGTAAAAACTTGGAAGTATAGTCAGTAAGAGTGTCCCTAGTCCTTTTTCAAGGAGATCTTTACTGTGGGTCTGGGTATGAAAAGCTGGGTCTCTCTCAGTTGGGGCTTTCAGGGTATCTGAAAGTCAGAAGTCTTACATTTTCAAAGCTCCATCTGCTGGTGATTGCTGGAAACTGTCTCCTGTGACTTTAGAGCCGTGGTAATGAGATCCGAGGGTTTAAAAGGGTAAATCCTTCTGTCTGTGGTGGGAGTGTTTAGCGCTGATCAATATTCCCCTTTACTCCACTACCCAAACCCCTTATGTAAGAGGATTCAGGAGGGCCTGACCCAAGCCTTCTCCTCCTGATTCAGCCTGTGGTCTGTGGCAGGGTCCAGAGAGTTTTAAAAGCCTGCTTTGCAGACCTAAGGAGGTCTGGTCCCCACCAGTCAGGGAGTGTGGGATCCTCCAAGGTGTTTAAAGATGGATGCTCGGCTTCCCCACCCTCACTGAGCTTGCACCTGCTTGCACAGCGCAACCTGCTTCTCTGTGCTTGTAGGCAGGCAACTTGCAGACACTGATCTCACTGCCAGACAGAGAATAAGCATGGGAAGTGACTGCAAAATACTTTCTTTCACGCATGGTGTGTTTTCTGTGCCACTGTGTTCATGGACTGTTAGTCTCCACCCCAGTCCTGGGTGGAATGTAAGAAAGGGAGAGTGCCCTCATGTTGGCATCCTAGCTGGAATGGGAGAAAAACAAAAAATCCAGTGATTTCTCCCAAGTTACTGCTCCTCAAAACCACTGAGAAAAGTAAGATTGGAGTTTCAAGATGCTAATGCCTCCAAACACACCTCAATATAGTGGAGAAGATCTGGGGATTTCCCTTTCAGTCTCAGAGCCGCTGGGGAGGCCTTCTGTCTTCACACAGCCATCTTCAGGGATCCTAGGTTTAACTTTTTTAAGGGAGAGAGAGTGCAGGAGACAATGAGACATTCAATTTTATTTATTTTTTTTCAACTGGGTTTTGTTTTTCTGACACCTTTAAGTATGTGATTCTGAAGTTTGAACCTGGGTCCTTGTGCATGCCAGGCTGGAGCCTCTGCTCCAGCCCCACTAAGCTTACTTTGTTAAGTGAAGTTTAGAACCCACAGTGTACAGTTAAAAGAATCACAGGTCTGCATGTGATTAGCAGGGCTAGCAAAAATCAAAGGATTACATTAAATTTTATACAATTAAGAAACAGTGTTAATAACCAGAAATAGACTTGGTTAAAGTAAATGGATATAAGCCAGGTCTTAAATAGCCATGTGGCCTTCACTACTTGATAATGTCTATAAAACAGAGCATGTGCTGTTCACCTTCTATGTAAACATATATAAAATTTATTTTTATAAACTTTTATATAGCACTTAGAGAAGGCAGTTATCCAATGTATACACATTTCTGTTCACCTATATTTATTATGTTAACTATATTACAGTAACCCAAATAATAGTTATATTTAGTTACCCAGTTATGATATAACCATGTAAAACACTTTTAAACAGACATAAATAACCCTAATTCTTAAGACTTAACTTCCCTAACACAACAAAATTATCTTGATAGAAAACAGAAGATCAGTGTTTTAAGAAAACCATGTTACTTTAACACAGAGGGAATGAGATTCTGATTTATTGCACTACATTCTTCTTTGACTTCAAGAGAAACCTTGAATAACTTCAAATGATTGTGTTGATTAATCATGCACACATACTCTGAGATCTACCTTCCACAAACTTTCTGTCACTTGTGTAGACTTTCAGTAACTTATTTCCATTACTATACAAATACTTTTTCTCCAGAAACATTTATTTTACTTTAATTTTCATACCAAATGTATCTCCATGCATGAAACTTTTTAATCTCTTTTCTACTTCTTAACTCTTTCTGAAAATCCACTTTGAAATGATCCTTATAAAATTTCTGTGCTTTTCCAATTTCTACTCTTAATAAGAACGCATTCTTTATTATTTAGAGTGTTTTAATTGAAACACCGCAGAAACCTTTTGTGCTTTTTGTGTACTGAATTATACCTGTTACAATTTTAACATAGTAACCACATTTTACAGAAGACCCAGAGAAAATATAATCTTAAATACTTCATTTTATCAATTTAAAAAGCATATTTAATAAATCTTTATGCATGTCACCTTATAGAATTTAAGAAGCCAAGAGTACTTGAAGTTTTAGAAGTTGATATTTTAGAATTTTCTCTTTATAAATTAATCAAATATCTCCCCTTAAGAAAACATACCTATAAGATTAATCACATTTATGTTAAAGCCAACATATTTATTTAAACTATTAACTTATTTTATACAAGAAAACTAAGATATCAAAAAAGTCCAGTTAATTATTTAAGTCAGTTATTCCTGTCAAAGACAAATCCTTAGAAGCAATGGACTTTGCACTTGAAACATTTTATAGAAGTCAACACTTTGATTAACTGAACATTAGAATGGCCCATCTAATGGATTGGATATAGCCTTAGCTGCTAGTCTGCCTTGATGTTTATTTTAAAATGGACATTTTCTGTAATTTAATTCTGTGCTCTACATGGCCTTTTTTTCCCATTGCACACCAGGCAATAAATCTCTACCTTTAAAAAAAACTGTATTTCAGTTTTTGTTCATATGAAGGGAAAAGAAAAGCATTTAGGAAGGAAATTATTGAAAAGCAGAATCCCAGAGTACAAGTGAAAACAGTCCTTCATTTTTCACATCAGCTGGGATTTAAAAGTGACATTTTCCCTCTCTGCTCTCCAACTACTTTGAGCACTTACTCATGTAGTTACATTCCAGACAAGTATTAAAAAGGAAACAAGGAGAAAGGAAAGTTGTTTTTAGTTGGTAAGGCCAAAAACTTATACATAGGCTACCTTTGCCTCTTTTTAATCTCCTAAGCTTGGAACGTGGTGTGGAAGCCACTGCACCTTGGTCGGATCTTTCATTTTTCTTTTGACAGCATTTCTAGAGGTAAAAGGGATGGAGCTGGCAGCATTCCAGGAGGTAGAAGTCAGGGAAGTTTTACAATGCTATAGCTTGTGCCTAAACACTGAAATCTTTAATACAGGATTCTACATCCACATGAAACAACAGTATTTTATATTTGGCATTAGGAACAAGTATTAGCTTTCAGTAACATGGCCACATGTGGGTTAGTGATTTCAGACAACTTTACTTTATCAACTTAGATTAACCATTTTAAGTTTAATTTAAGACAAATGAACTAAACATTTGAATTCATTTTTTACAATTTGTGAGTACTCATTTATCTACAAGCCAATTAGTGTGCACAAATCATGAAAAAGACAGGAAACAGATCTTGTCATTCTTAGTATCATTATTTCCACAGGTAGGAAATAAATAATAGGTACAGAAATTTACTTTAATTTCTATTAGATTTTACCCTTTCGAAATTAAAATAAAGCCTATCATAGATTAGGTGGGGGCTGCCCTTTTCTGGTCAATCAATGCCATGAAAAGTGCATTCTAGATTAACAAGAGTGATAAACAACCCTATAATCCCCAAAGTCACTTTTTAAAAAAAATTTAAGTATACAGTCTAAGACTGTAGGTTTTGAGAGGCTTCCACCCATAATGGACAAGGATGTTCTTTATTTTTCCCCTTATGTATTACCCTTCTTGCATCAGTGGCACAAAGACAAACAAAGTGTGGGGTTCCTTCCAGGAAGAGACCACTCAGATGCCTGCCTGGTCACATTCTCATGGGAGATTTGGGAGTCTCATGGACATAATGAGTCCATATGTACTCTGGACTGGTGACCCTTGACATTATGAGATTACCAGATGCAGATCAGTGCCCAAGCAGACTCTCCAGCTTTTGACCCTGGAGCCACCATCTCAGTTCTGAGACACAAGTGAATCAGACCATTCATTCACTCTTGCATTCACACCAGAGGTTATTACAGTTCCTCCCCACTCTGGGAGTCCCTGACACTAATGCTGACAACTGATGGCTCCTTTACAGGCAACCTTAATACAGATGCAGATACTCATGCAGTTGACTCCTTTAAAGGTAGCCCTGAGAAGTGATCAGTCTCTCCCGTCCATATGTACAGGCCTAACTGAGATCAGTGATCCCGGGACTTAGCTTATCCTGATGACTGTTCTGGTGAGCTGCTCCCAATTCTTTAGTAAGTCCAGGTGCTGACTATTGTCTGGAGGTTCAGGCACCCTAAGCAGAGGAGAGCCCAGAACTGCTAGGTGGTGCTTTGTCATTCTACCTGAGGGGCACCTGCTGCCTCCAGCCAAGCAGCCTGTCTCTCTGGTGGCAAAATTTCCCGCTGATTTGCATAGTTTTCTGGTGAGGGAACCAATATGCCATGGCAAGCAGGCTGGTTGGGAAGCACTAAGCAGCACTTGGAGAATGGGAGAATTCAGTGTATAATGCTGGCAGGCCCAGAGGAGTTTTCTCCAAATTCTGAGCACTGTCTCTCAGCTGGGTATCATGTTTATAGGCTTCTGAACATACTGGTTTCTTGTTACAAGGACTCAGTGTATGTGACAGAAAATTCATACATTGCAGGTGTCCTGAGTAACTGAGGAGGTGCATAAAGGTCTTGGGTCTTCACGGCTAAGACAGATCATATCATTCTAACCATGAACTCATCCTCCTTTCACTGCCTCACTCATGGTTAGTTTGGGTCATGTGACTGCCTCTGGACAGTGAGCCTTAACCAGAGTGATGTCTGCCAATTTGGGAGTAAGTCCATTCAGAGCTGATGTGCCTTCTCCATCTCTCCTTTCCTGCTGTGGTTGAGTTTTCGAACATGTGTTCCAGAAGTGTAACTACATAATAGAGGAGGGTTATCAGACTCTCATGAAAGTCTATGAGAAAAATGCACCTTTACTATGTTCACTAATGGGAATGTAAATATTTTTGAGGGAGTTAATTCTGATTATCCCGATAAATATAAAACTACCATTTTTTCCACTTTATTGAGGCCAAGTCAGTTGCTTATGTTCATATAACTCTTGAGAGGGAAGAGATGAGACACACCCAGACTTGTCTGTCATTGCTGGATTTTAGAAACTACATTTCCTGAATCACTTGGTCAGCTGTCCCTAGGCACTGATGACCTGAATGAAATCTGAGAACATCCATTGGGAGTGGGGCCTGATGTGCAGGAGAAATAGTCAGAAAACTTAGCAAGCCTGGTGTGAGATCCTGGTATCTGAGACTGCACTGAGCAATTACATCTCTCCAGCTTCTGATCTGCACAATGGTGAATATTCTTGATGACAAATATTTAGTGTAGAAAGGTTGACACCAGCTCACCCTTGCTTTGCAGAGAATTACAACTGGGGCTGATATTCTCTTTCAAGGGAGGGAGTTTTTGCTGGGAACATTGTCAGAATAAAAGATTAATGTCAAACTTCAAATAACAAAGAGAAACTCTCCAAAGAATCACAATAGGGTGGGGAGGTAGGTCAGTGCAGCTGCCTAGCATGTGCTAGGCCCTGGCTTCAATTCCTTGCAGTATAAAACAAAACAAAGAATAGTGATTTCAGCCAGATACAATGGCACATGCATGTGTCTGAGCTTCTCATGAGACTAATCAGGGGGACTTCTACAGCCAGGAATTTGAGACTAGTTTGGCAACACAGTGATGCCCTACCAATGAATGAATGAATGAATAAATAAATACAGGAAAAATGAAGAATAGAGGAAAAATAGTAATAGTTATTTGGGATTGAGCAGGGAGTAGTGCAATGGAAAATATTCATGTCATGGGAAACATGGCTTATTCAAATGGGATAAGGTAAAAAGAAAGAAAGAAAAAGAAAAAAATAAATGTAACGGTAAAATGAATAGGATTATGTGTTATTATGAAGCTATAATCCTTGGGCCCAGTGATATTCAGAAATCAGTAATAAAATCATGCCAGTTCAAGTTTGAAGAGACAGATGCCTGGCATTTATTTATTTATTTATGCATGTTGGGGATTGAACCCAGAGCTGAAGATATGGCAAAAAAGCACTCTACCATTGAGCTGCACCTCAGTCACTAGAAATATTCTTTGTACAAGGTTGTATACTTGTTTTTTGTTGTTGTTGTTGTTGTTTGAGACTCTTTTTGGTTTTTTTTTTTTTTCAGTACTCAGGATGGAAACCCACTGATACTCTACCACTGAACAATATCCCGATCCCTTTTGTTTTACTTTGAGTCGAAGCGTAAATTGCTGGAATTGACATTGAACTTTCAATCCTCCTATCTCAGGCTCCTGAGTAGCTGGGATTACAGGCATAGCCACCACATCTGGCTGCTTGTAATTCTTCTTGATATCACACACATATACTTGAGATTTCTTATTTCATAAACTCCCAGATTAGTTTTATTTTAGTAATTGTTATGGTTTAAGTATGAAGTGTTCCCCAAAAGGTCAGGTGTGAGAAAATATAAGAAAGTTTAGATGTAAAATGAATGAATTATGAGGGATTTAACCTAATTGGTGCATTTGTCCCTTAATATGGATTAATTGGGTGACATTTGTAGCAGGTAAGGTGTGGCCAGGGGAGGTGGGTCATTGATCAAAGTGCTTTGGGAGTATAACTCTTTCTCACTCCCCCCCTTTTCCACCCTTCTCTCTCTCTCTCTCTCTCTCTCTCTCTCTCCTTTTCTCTCTGAGATTGAACTCAGGGATATTAAGCTACTGATGCACATCACAGCAATTTTTATTTTCTATTTTGAGACAGGGTTTCACACTCCATCCCTCTTCCTTCACGTTCCTAACTCACTGTGATTACAGATGTACGACACTCTGCTCAGTTTAGTTATGTTCTTGGTGATCAGATCTTTCTCTGCTTTCTGGTGCCATGTTCTCAGCTGCTTTTCATTAACACACCACCCCTCCATGATGGTCTGCTTCATCTCAGGCACACAGCAATGGAATCACCCATCTAAGCATTGAGACTTCTGAAATCATGAGCAACAAATAAACTTGTTCTCCTCTAAAATTGTTTTTGTCTTGTCTTTGGTCATAACAAAAAGCTGATTATATAAGGGTTTGACACAGTCACTTCATTTTGATTAACAACTTTCACATGTATGCCTTTTGATTGAGCTCTTCCATTGTAAGCATTGTGTTTTTCCCTTTATGTTGAGGAGGAAATCTCACTGTCACTATCACTGAGCCACTTCCCCCTTTTATTTTTTATTTTGAGACAGGGACTCACTAAGTATCCTGTGCTGTCCTTCAACTTGCAAACCTCTTTCATCGCCTTCCCAAATGAATGGATTTCAGGTGACCACCATGCTTTCAGCTGAAAGCATCAGTATGATCAACCTTCCACAAGTCTCAGAGCAATGAAGGCCATTTGAAACACTAAATAAAAACTGTCTATGGAAAAAAAAAAGGAAATTTTGAAATACATGACAACACAAATGAATCTTGAGGTTATTTTTGTGATTTGAATCTCAAATGTCTCTAAAAGCTTATGTACTAAAGATTTGGTCATCAATGCAACAGTGGGGCCTTTAAGAGTTGAATGGATCATGAGAGCTCCAACCTCATCGATGGATTAAACCATTAATGGATTTACAGCTGAATGGGTTATTGGAAGGTGGTGGAAACTGAGTGGTGGGGCCTAGGATGTAGGTCAGCAGGAGCATGCCTTCCAAGCTCATGGCTTGTCTATATCCTTTTCCTCTGCTTCTGCTTCCCAGCCACCATAGGTAAGCAGCTTTGTTCCACCAAGCTCTTCCAGCCATGATCTGTTTCACCACAGTCCTAAAACCGAGTCAAATGACCATGAACAGAATCCTCTGAAACCATGAGCCAAAACAAATCTTTCTTCTTTTTAAATTGTTTATGTTGGTATTTTATCACAGAACAGAAAGCAGACCAATGCAGATATTATACGAAGTGAAAATAGGCAATTCGGGGAAAAAATTACATGCTCCTACTCATACAAAATATGTAAAATAGTCAAATTCATGGAATCAAAGAGTAAAATGTTGGTTACCAAGGATTGAGGGAGGGAGGAAATGGGGAATTAGTTAATCAATGGGAATAAAGTTTCAGTCAAGTAGGATGTATAAGTTGTAGAGATTTACTATAAAATATTGTACTTCTATCACCAGTAGTATATTGTATACTGAAAAAATTAAGAGGGTAGATCTCATGCTAAGCATTCTTACTACAGTAAAACAAATCTTTTGAAAAGGTAAAAAAAAAGTTTGTTGTGTCACAAAAAGAGATTCTTGCATTATATCTATGTGCTGGAGCTGACAATCCAGGAATAGAAGATGGATAGGCCCTTAGGCCATGAATATCCTCTAGTTTTGTACTCAGGGTCTCAAGAAATCTCTAAATGTTTAGGACTGAAGGTGTGATCAGGCTGTGAGAAAAATGAACCTGGACCTGGAAATCCATCTGTGTTGCAGGCACAGTGTCCAAGAGCTCATAGGCTACACACTACTGACACAATTTCTGAAATATCCAGGGTGAATTGGAATGTGTTCAGCCTGGCCTGATTAAGAGAATCTCAGCTACAGCTTGAAATGCAGAGGCTATGTGAACTGCTTTACCCAAAATGAAATAATGCAAAGATGGGAAATCTTGATGCAGAGACAGTGGCAACTGCTTTGCCCTAATGGAATAACAATACAAAGATGGGAATTTTGATGTAGAGGCCATGTGAACTGCTTCATACTAATGAAATACCAATGCAAAGATTAGGAATCTTGATGCAGAGGCCCCGTGAAATACTTTCCCCTAATGAAATAACAATGCAAAGATGGGGAATATTGAGGAAAATATTTCAAATGGAAAATGAAGAGCCATGCCATAGTTAGTTACAATGGCAGCCTGAGGCATTCCTGGTACAGAGAAAGCAGAATAATTCACAGAAAAAGGAGAAGCACCTTTTTTTTTTTTGAGAGGAGGTATGCATGGACTAATGGTGGTGGTGGAAATGCAGTATGCATTCCCCAAACCCATCCTGCACTCTAGGAAAACACACAGGGCATTACTTTACAACTAGCTCTAGGTTCTCAGGTGATTCCAGGCATGCCTAGGTTCATCATATTTGAATCTTAGCTTTGTGTCTAAAGAGCTATACGTAAGCAAGATGTGATCTTAAAGAAAACTCCATAGCACAATCATGAACATATTCAGTTTTCAAATGATATCCTGGACTCTGTTCTGTGAATGTTCACCAATACAAAGTGCTAACGATGTGCTCTACTTTGTCAGTTGTCAGTCACACTAACATAACAGAAAGATCTCTGGAGAATATCATTCTTCTGCTAGGTTGCTATGCAAAAGCTAAATAAACCCTAGTGTTTCTGTGTATTTTTGTGAAACTCTGAAACTCTAGGAAAGAAATGTTTTAATCTCAAATAACTTGATAAATCTCTGCCACTCATCTACCTGAGAGAAGCGTGGCCAGTAGTACCAGAGAAGGGCTGAGTGCCTCACAAGGTTGTCTTCCCCATTTTCAGGAGCTGCACTGAGCACAGGAATAGTGAGAATTCAGGGACAACTGAAGAGCCTCGAGGATTCAGACCATTTCAACAGATGCCAATGCCTACAGGGACTTTTCTTTAGTCGGGAAACACTATCAATGGGATGGATCTCTATGTTTAAGTAGTGGAGAAGTTGGGAAGCATTAATCATCTGGTCACTGTGGATAGCGTGATTTATGTTCTGTAATGTAAATAGTGTTGTGTGAAGCATTTTGGTAATCTGTTACAAAACAATGCCAAGCACCATAACACCTTCCACTTATATCAAAAAATGCAAAACACATTTTATATTCCCTGTTCACAACTCCCCAGAAAATATGAACTTTTGTTTTACACTCTTTCCTTGTGTTGGGCATCAAATAGTTTTACATAAGGTTTCTGTGAGCTCAGTAAAATGAAGGAAAATCATGTTGTTTCTAAAAAATATTTGTATGTATGCATATGTGGGTATGCAATTTTCTCTTAAAATGTGTTTTATAAGTCATTTCTTACACACCCGATCCATGTGTATGTGAGGACTAGTGGGGAGGTATGTGTTCATTTTTTGTTTTGGTTGTAGGTATTCCAAGGTACACTAATATCATTTTCTGTCATTGTTCCTTCTTTATTCTGAAGACCATTATACTTCTTCAATATGCATTGTCATAGCTGGTTTGTATACAATTATTACCATGCAGCCTTGATTCTAAAGATACATTTTGTCAAAATGAGTCATTCTTAAATGCAAAGGTATTATGAATATTGGCTAAAAAAGAAATCATTATGTAAATAAAAAAGAACCTACAGTAGCTGAATGTTATGAATATACCCCTAAAAACATATTTGATGTGATATACACAAGTTCATTATGGGTCTTGGAAGAAAGTGGGCTTTGAGATATACATCCATTAGTGTTTTCCTAAAAGCCTACAATATTTTATTCCAGGTCTTTTGTGTGGCCTGGCTTTGTGGGAACAAATCAGGGACTATCTTATAGCTAAAAGAGTCTGGGAGCTCTGACCACATGTGCTTTTTCTGTCCTTAATAGCCTAGTTTATTCAGTGTGTCCCAGAACCCATCCTTTTAACAAAATGGGTTTCCTGGAGATTGGAGGCCAGGATGCTGGTGTGGCAGACCCTCTCTGGGCATTCATCTCCTGTAATATGTTGCTGGGTGTCCTAGGTTTCTCTATCAATGCCTACATATAAAGCTGAGTTCAGGCCAGAAAGAAGGTAGTTTTGGAAATGTAAAGGATAACCAATTTTTGGGCAGAGATCCAAGAGATGGAAGGTTCCACAATTCTGAAGGTCACCTTGGCCAGACCCTTGGTGAATCTGAATAATTCTCCCATGTGCCATTTAGGGGGACTGTTTGGATTCAACTATGAAGGTAGTTGCCCTTAGAAGTACATTCCCTGGATGGAGTAGCTATGCAATGGAGGTAACATTGAGGAAGTGGTTTTAATGCAGAAAGGGGGTAAACCCTGTGAAGCTAATTATCATGGCTGCTTAAGAACATTTCTATCAGTAGTGGTGAAAAAAATTTATACCTTATGGGAAAATTTCCTTACAGTGCATGTGGACATGACTTCAAATCAGGGTAGGAATTGATATTTGGATGCTCAAACCCCTACCCCCTGAATGCATAGTGCACCACATTCCACTAGGGAACTAGGCCTTAAGTATAGAGATATTACAGAGTTACAGATATTGCACAGAGATTATAAAGGTTGACAGAGGCTATACAGGTTCTTATAGTACAAATAAAGTCTTTCCAGGTCACAGAGTCCATGCACATCATGAGGACATTCATAGAAACTATGTGGTTCATCAATGGAACTTGATCACAGAGGCAATACTGGTCATATGGGCAAGTTAGTTGCTAGACTGCATAGGTCATGAAGGCCATAGCGGCTATGGAGATGATAAAGGATACCTTGACAATAGAGGCTACGTGGGTCAATAATACACGAGAGAGGTCATGCAGGTCATAAAGGCTATGATGTTCTTAGATGTTACTCAGGTCTAGAGACAATGCAGACAATTCAGGATATACAGATCACAGACACTATGCAGGATATACAGTTTACGCAGAACATGGAGGCTAAGCGTGTCATGTAGTTTTTATATTTTTTTTTTAAGATAGAGGGACAGTGAGAGAGAATAAAAGAAGAGAGAAGCAATTTTAAGTTTTTCATGTGGCTTTCATTGCTTTGAGACTTTGCTGTGTACATGGTGCTGGGGTTTGAATTCACGTACTTGGGCATTCCTAGCAAGCACCAAAACTGCCAAGCCACTGCTTCAGCCCTGGTCACCTAGGTAAATCAGGTCTTTTAGGCAATTTAGGTCATAAAAGTTTCACAGGACATAGAAACTACACAGCTTATGGAATATTCACAGATCATAGGTGCAACACAGGCCAGAGACGTCAAACAGTCTACAGAGAGCATAAAGGCTATGCAGGTAATAGTAGTTATACAGGTTATAGAGATGACTCAGGCCACAGATAATACTCAGGTCATAAAGTCTATTATGGCAAATTGGCTAGAGACTTAGAGGTTTCTAAAGGTATAAAGGTTATGCAGGCTTTGAAGATATTCAGGGCATAGTGAACAATCTGGCCATAGTGTTTATTGAGAGATAATGTCATTATAGTCTACTGAGGACATTGAGCCTACTCAGGTAATAAAGCTAGGCATGTCGTAGAGGCTGTGCAGTCCATAGAAGCTAACAGGGCCTCAGAGATCACACATATCATAGAGGTCACCAAGGTCATTTATGTTACTAAAAACCACTAAAGTCTGTGCAGGACAATTAGACTCTATGATTAACGTAACTTCTGTGATCTATGCAGGCTGTGTGTCTTGTATTTTCCATGGCCTGTATAGTCTCTATAGCTTGAGTTGCATCTATGACCTGCATTATTTCTATAATGTGCATATATTCTATGACCTCTGTAGTCATAGAAGTCCAGCATAGCTTCTCTTTTGCATTGCATTTGTGTTGAGTTGCTAAAATTTCCTGAGAAGTCTTCATGTCATGGGTAGTCTCTACCACTTGAGTTGACTGTATCATCTATACAGAATTTATGACATGCATGGCCTCGAGGGCCTGCGTAGCATTGATGACCTGAGCAGCCACTATAAACTGTGGGACCTCTCTGACCTATATGGCCTTTATGGCCTGAGTAGTCTGAAGAACTTCAGTAATTTATACCCACACTTTTATGAGTGCTTTATATTTGTACATAATGGTGGGAATTGTTGCTATTAGTATATGCAAACAATATGACACTATAATTATAACAATATCTCTTCCCAAAACTTTCTCCCTCTCTTCTTGCTTCCCATCCTCTGGTCTTTTTCTTCTGTTTTCTTTTAATGTGATCACTGTACCCTATTTTCCTTTTCATCCTTATATTCCACATATGAGAAGAAATATATAACCTCTGATATTCAGAGTGTGGCTCTTCTTTCACTTTAAAAAGTTTTCACAAGTGCTTGCCTAGCACATACAAGACGCAGGTTCAAACCCCAGCATTACATACACAACAAAGAGTCTGAGCAATGAAAGCCTTATGAAAAACTAAAGTTGATTCTGTCTTTCTCTCTTTTAAAAAAAGTGAAGAAAGTTTAGTTATATTTGATTACAATAAATTTATATCCTTTTAGAGATGAGCTATCTGCACCATGTTATGATAATTGAATTGTGAGGATTTTATTATTTCTAGCACATCAGTTAATAATGTTTAATAAAATGTAAGCAAAAGTTAAAGGCAAATAACATTTTCTACTTTTAAATGATTTAGCACTTCGTATCCACAAACACACACAGATATGAGGCACAGATGGGGACTTTACCATATATTTAAAATTTTTCAAGACTCTTCTTTATTGTAAACATGTTGATGTTATCTTAGGCATATATTTTGGACAATGCTATTCTACTTTATTACAGGTATTAGGTTTCAAATGTTTAAGAAAATCTGAAATGCCTTGGACCCATTGTTTACATTTTTAGGGTTTCCATGCACTGTGAATTTTCATGAATTCAATAATGTTTGAGGCATAGGTACAAATTTACAATGGTTTTTCCACTTCACTCTCTCATCAGTATGAATTTTCTGGTGATGAGAAAGGTGTAAAAAAGTGTTGGAGACATTGTCACATTGTTTTTACATTTCTATTATGATTCTTCTAGTATGAAATAGGGTTGAACCATCCTTAAAGTCAAGGCCACAATGTTCTCATTTGCGTTTATGTACAGTATAAAATATCTGGTGTTCAGTGTGGTGTGATCTTTCATGAAAACCTTTGCCATATTCTTCATAATTGCAGCTTTTCTTCCCAGTGTGAATACTTTGATGGTTTATAAGCTGTGCTCTTTAATTAAAAGTTTAGGCACACGCTTTTCATGTGTAGGACTTCTCTCCAGTACGAATTCTGTGGTGTACTGTAAAGTCTGATCTTTTTTTCAAAGCTCTGCCAAATTTACATTTGAAGTGCTTTTCTCCACTATGAATTCTGTGATGTATACTAAATACTGATCTATCTTTAAAAGTTTTGCTACATTCTTCCCATTTCTAGGAGTTCTCTCCAGTATGAATTCTTTGGTGTACTGTAAGGTGTGATCTTTGTTTAAAACTTTTGCTGCATCCTTCACATTTGTAGGGCTTCTCTCCAGTACGAATTCCGTGGTGTACTGTAAAGTCTGATCTTTTTTTCAAAGCTTTGCCACATTTACATTTGAAGTGCTTTTCTCCACTATGAATTCTGTGATGTATACTAAATACTGATCTATCTTTAAAAGCTTTGCCACATTCTTCCCATTTCTAGGAGTTCTCTCCAGTATGAATTCTTTGGTGTACTGTAAGGTGTGATCTTTGTTTAAAACTTTTGCTGCATCCTTCACATCTGTAGGGCTTCTCTCCAGTATGAATTCTTTGGTGTATTGTAAAGTGTGAATTTTTTTTAAAAGCTTTGCTGCATTCTTCACATTTGTAGGGCTTCTCTCCAGTATGAATTCTTTGGTGTATTGTAAGTTCTGATCTTTGTTTAAAAGCTTTGCTGCATTCTTCACATTTGTAGGGCTTCTCTCCAGTATGAATTCTTTGGTGTATTGTAAAGTTTGATCTTTGTTTAAAAGATTTGCCACAGTCTTCACATTTGAAGGGCTTTTCTCCATTATGAATTCTGAGATGTATACTAAGCAAAGATATTTTTTTAAAAGCTCTGCCACATTCTTCACATTTGCAGGAGTTCTCTGCAGTATGAATTTTTTGGTGTACTGTAAGGTGTGATCTTTTTTTAAAAGCTATGCCACATTCGTCACATTTGAAGGGCTTCTCTCCAATATGAATTCTGTGGTGTTTTTTAAGTTGTGATCTTTCTTTAAAAGCTTTGCTGCATTCTTCACATTTGAAGGGCTTCTCTCCAGTATGAATTCTGTGGTGTATTGTAAGTTCTGACCTTTGTTTAAAAGCTTTGCCGCATTCTTCACATTTGTAGGGCTTCTCTCCAGTATGAATTCTTTGGTGTACTGTAAGGTGTGATCTTTGATTAAAAGCTTTGCCACATTCTTCACATTTGAAGGGCTTCTCTCCAGTGTGAATTCTGTGATGTATTATAAGTAATGATCTATCTTTAAAAGCTTTGCTGCAGTGTTCACATTTGAAGGGCCTCTCTCCAGTAGGAATTCTGTGGTGTTTTGTAAGTTCTGATCTTTGTTTAAAAGCTCTGCTGCATTCTTCACATTTGCAAGGCTTCTCTCCAGTATGAAGATGGTGATGTTGAGTAAGGTGCTTGATTTTATTTAACATGTTGTCACATTCCTTGTATTTGTAGGGCTTTCCTCCTGTGTGAATACCTTGGTATTGAGTAAGGTTTAAAAAATTAATTGAGTCTTGGGTACATTCTTTACAATTGCAGGGCTTATCTGTTGTATGAATTTTCTGATGCTTAACAAGGGGTGATCTTTGAATAAAAGTTTTGGCACACCCTTTAAGTATGCAGGGTTTCATATCTCCGTAGAATGCACATTGTTTTAAAAGACTTGAGTTACCAGATGCTTTCATACATTCTTTAAACTTACAGGACTGTCTTTCAGTAAAAACTTTCTGGTATTGAGTGAGAGTTGCAATTTGATTAAGAGCTCCTTCACATTCCCTGTATTTGTAAGGTTTGTCTTTCCTATGAACATTTTGATGGGGCATGAGCTTTGAGCATTGAACAAGGACTTTATCACAATCATCATCTATGTAAAGGTTCTTTGAAACTTCATCTGTGTGAAGAGAAGTCAAGGCTGAAATATATGAAAATAACAATTATTTTACTTAGTACACTTAGGTGAATACATTCTGCAAAAATAATGTATGAAATTGTAGTCATGTCCGCATATCAGTACAATAGAATATTAGTAAAACCAAGGACGTTATTACTCCAGAATTACATAAACTATATAAAATGCATAGACAATATTACTTTGTAAGAATTGTTCTACCTATGTCAGAGATTACACTATAAGAGTACAATACTAAGGAAAGCAAAGGAGTAGAGGGAAAAAAATGTTACTTTTATAAACAAAATAATTTCCTCCAAAATATAGCAGTGTGCAATAAGGTACAATCTACCAACTCCCTTCTCTCAGTAGAATGAGAGACATGAAATATATGCAAACATTTGTGGTTTCCTTGGGGACTGCCTGAAAACTGGTTTCTGCCCACCATGAGCAAAACACCTGACAATAACAAGGCATGATGATACCACAGATATTCAACCAATGAATGCTTAAGAATAAATATGGACAGAATTTTCAATGGTAAAAACACACATATATCTAGAGAAACTTTACCAAGAAAAGAATTTTGAGAAGCAATAAAAGACAGTCATATTAGCTGGATGATGCCAACATGACCATCAAGAGAAATGACTTGCATTCTATTTTTTAACTTTTGATTTTTACTGATATATTTCAATGACAAATAAAATTTTATGCATTTATTCAGATACATGGTGCTTTAAAGTTTATATACATGTGAATGACTAAATTAAATGAACTGGTCCATGCATGATTTCATGTAATTATCAATTTTGTGCTTAGAAAGTATAAAATAGTTGGTATTTGTGTATAAATACTCATTGTTTTAGCATTTATGAAGAATAGAATATGCTACACTCACCATGTGGAACAATAAAACACTTGACATTCTTAGGAATAGTAAAATAAAAATTTGCAGATTTTGACCAACACTACACAAAACAGAGAACCTTGGGACCACAATTTTACTTTCTGCTTTTCTGAATTCAACATATGAGTCACAAGCTCAAGCAGTTTTGTGACTTTGTGTCTGTCTCATATCATTAAATACAAAGTCATGCATAGTCATTTCACATCAACTTAAATGCCATGATATCCTCTTATGCTTAAATAGTAATTGTGTATAAATACTCTATTTTTTTCTCATTCCATCATTTATGGGCATAAAGGTTAAGTCCCTGTCTTGACTATTGTGAATAACTCTTGCAATGAAAACAATAGTGTAGATATCTCTTTAACATGCTGGTCCAATCTCTTATGAATACCTATTTAGTATTTGAATTTCTTTATCATGGGATTATTCTACTTTTATTTTTTTTCAATGGGTGATCTAGACATGAAGCCTAAGAATGTTGTACCACTGAGTTATACAAATCAAACCCTTTATCAAGTATTCATTTGGAAACATGTTTTTACTAAGATACTATGATGTGCCTCAAACTTGAAATCCTCTTGCATGGCTTCACAGTTTACTAGGATTACAATCTTTTAGCACTGTGCTTACCTATTTTTATTTATTTAGTAATTTCCACGTTGTTTTCCAAAGGAACTATACAATCTACTGTTGGTTGGTTTTCAATTAGACAAATCACTCAAAAACAGTGCAGCACAAAAAGAAAAATAAAAATCTGGCTTAACCAAAGTAGGAATTTAAAACATTAGGAACTGAATATTAGGAAAGGTACAGTTATGATTTACCAAAAGAATACCAAGTAACTATTTCAAATAAATTTAGTGAGTTACCACACAGCACAGAAAAATGAATGAAATTCAGAAATAAATTATTAACAGAAGTAGAAATTGCATATGTGACAACTTCCTTAAGAAAAATTGTGTGTGTGAGGTGTGGTTTTATACATATGTAAACATATACATATATACATATGTGGTTTTATACATATGTATTTGGACAGCCCTGGCAACATAGTGAATTTCTGTCAAAAGTTAAAAAAGAAAGAAAGAAACAAACAAACAAACATGACGATAGCTCAGGGTGTAACTCAGTGGTGAGTCACCCTAAATTCCATCCCAAGTATCAGTAAGAAACTCATTCGGAGGGCTGGAGTGGGGGTTTGGTGGTTATTGTACTTGCCCAGCATGCACAAGTACATGGGTTCAAACTGAAGCTCAACTAAGTTTCAGAGCAATAAAAGCCATGTGGAAAACTCAATAAAAACTGATTCTCTCTGTCTCTTTCTCTCACTGTCCTTCTCTCTTAAAAAAGAAAAAAAAAGAAAAAAGAAAATCCCATAGATAGAGCAGTGACTCAGCAGTTATGGTGCTTGCCTCACTTGCACAAGACATGGGTTTGAACCCCAGCACTGCAAATGCAACGAAGTGTCAAAGGAATGAAGGCCCAATGAGAAACTAAACAAGAAACTAAATAAAATTAGTTCTCTCTTTCTCTTACTGTCCCTCTCAATAAAAAAGAAAAAGAAAAAGAAAATCACAGAAATTATAAAAATGACAAATATAATAGAAATCTGGAGGAGGCAGTATCTACCAAGCTTCTGTCTGACAAAGTCCAGAGTTGGGGAAGGGCTCAGTAAAGCCAGCATTCCAGGATATTGCCAAAACCATCCTTCTGGAAGTTGGCTATTTACTCAAACTGGATATAAATGTTATGGATTGATGAGAAGGGTACTTGTATAATGCTGGGCTTCAACATGTAATGCATTGAGAGCGTTGCATCAGAAAGAGGAACTCATTTGCTGAAACCCACTTTCTCAGGACACATGCGACCAAAATGACTCCCGACACCCTCCTCAGGGACATCACCTTGAGGTCATGACGCTTCTTCGGACCACCTGATGTTATAGGTTAAATATATCTTCCGCCCTCGTGAACAGCTCGTGGTCCCCATTGCTGCATATGGAACTGCTACCTGCATGGGCTCTCCGACCCTTGCTGACCTTTCCTTTCATTGGTCCCCATACTCTTTATAACCGCACACCCTTCCTCAATAAATGAGTTCCTGCTGTGACTGGTCTCCCTGATGCATCTGATTGTCCTCTTTAGGGAGGGCTGGAAACAGGCGGTCACTGGAAACAGGCGGTCAGCCAAACCTTGCCTCTCTTGGGTGCCTTGGTTGGGGTGTGCTTCTCTCCTTCTCCCCTGTGGGTCAGGGGAAACACGAAAGGCTAAAAACCCCAACAGGACAACACATATGGAAGTCATGAAGGACGAAGCTATACTGACTTCAAAGCAGAGTTGGAAATAGAAAGCAAACTAATTGGAACTAAGGAACAAAGAAAATAGTATACAAAAATTGCTTTTCCTATCTTTGCAAAAGTTAAGTTTTCACTTCTTAGCCCATAGGTTAGGATGTACAGATATCTTAAGATTAACAATTATAGGGCTTAGGATAGCTACAGAATGTCTGGTAAGGACATAGTAACAAAGTGGTCTTGGGTTAGTAGTTAAAAAGGGTATAAGGGCCTATAACATAGTTAAATAAGAAATATCTGAAGGGATACAGGGAGTCAGAGTTTTGGGAAAGTGTTGGATCTCTGTCTTTTATCAAAACAGGTATAGAGAACTAGGAACATTATCCTTTTTGAAAATAAAGGCTTTTGGTACAACAACTGAAACATTTCAGGAGGATTTGACCATGAACTAATGATAAAATGGATAGTTTTGTGTCTGGTGCTCTGAAATAATTTATTTATTTATTTATTTATTTTTTCAAGCAGGAACTCCTTTATTAGCAGTCACACTCAAGCTTATATAGAAACCAAGCGAAAAGAGGAAGTGCGTGAAGGCTATAACCATAAAAGTCAACTTGTTTTTATATTGTTTATGGGACCAAATGGCCTGTCAATCTGTGGTGTGATTTGGCCTGCTCTTTGATTGGCTTAGGTCTTCGCTCGCTCACAAGGTTGGCCCGCCCTCCCCTGGGCTCCTCGGTGCCATCTTTGTTGCACCCTATAAGTATGCTGATCATTCTCCTGTCTTCTACCACCCCTGGATTCATTCATAACTCCTTGGACATCCCTTTGCCCAAGGAAGCTAACATGTATTTCATTATCTCGTCAGACTCCACTGTCCTCTGGATATTAGTTGGGTTCTTCCAACAAGAAGAACCAGTGTGGGATTGGGAAAGGAAAAGAGAAGAGGTAAGGTATTTATTCCCTCGTTCCTACTTGTCATATAGTGGTGCTCTGAAATAATTTAAATGGTTACACGGGGTCAATTTGGTTAATGAGGAGATAATGAAAGCATCGTTTATGCACATGTATAAAAGAGCTCAAATATAAAGAACAGAAAGTATTTTGCTGAGGGAGTGTACTGTGTCTGCTTGCAACTTGCCCCACAGGTTCAGGTCGTTCCGCCATACCAACTCCACTCATCTTCTGGGGACCCTAAGAGTTGCTGGAGCTGGTCCCTGACAGATATCAATATGCAAGAATCACAATTCTCTCCAAGTAGAAAAAAACCACAAAGACTCAAAGCACATCTTATTAAAGTTTAAAAATTAACAGAGAATTTTAAGAGCACCAAAAGAAAAAGATGTATCACCTAGAAAGATATTATGATAATTAATAGTGAAATTCTTCGTAGAATCAATATAATAAAGAAAGGAACTGGGGAATGTGGTCAAATGGTTGGAACAATAAAATTTCCAACCAAGAACACCATATCCACAAATACTGTCTCACATGAGTGAAGAAACATAAAGACTTTAAATACCTCAAAAGTTCATCAACAGTAGAACTTCCTCCAAAAATACTAAAGGGAATTCTTCATACTGAAAAAATAAATCTGCACAGCAATACATCAAGAAAATTTAAATTTTCTAAGCAAAGAAAAGTCACAAACAATTATATTTGTCTTTAATGATGGATCATAAAACACTTCAGTCTTCAACAGAATTTGAAAGCTTAAATCTCAATGTCAATGATCATATCAAAACTCATAACTTATACAAAGGGAAGTGTGAGAAGAAGCATATGATGACACTCTGATAATCCAAGAACCACAAATTCAACCATTAAGAAAACAATTGTAATCAATATAGAAAAAAAAACCCTACAAAGTAGGAATAATGAGTTCTTCCCTTTTAAATATTTCTTTGATTATAAATACATTGTTACAAAACACAAGTCCAAATAAAAAGCTTGACTAACAAAATTAAATTAAACAAAAATAACTGTACATTTTCTACAGCGGATTCTAAATTTAAGGATACAAATGGACTGAAAGCATAAGGATGTAAGAATATTACATACAAAAATGATGAAAAGAAAGCTAGGGTGAATAAAGTACGGTCGGCAACACATGGTTTGCAACAAAAGTTACACGAAGCAAATGTATTTTAAATTTAATGAGTTGAGAAAGAGGCAAAGTAAAATGATATTTAACCATAAAAGGCATCTTTCCCTAAGTTACTGCAATAAAAGTAGATGCATTTGCAACTCACATGATACTTCCTAAATCTAAAAGACAAAATAGAGAGAACTGAATAAAGAAGTAGGAAAGAACTAGAAGACACCAATCCCCATTATCTTATAAAGGAAAATGTACTCAAACCAAATGAAAATCACAAAACAAGACAATGAAAATATTTTAAGCAAATTAGATTTACATATGCAATTTGTTATATAAACACTTGAGAATTATAGCAAATGGAATAGTATACTAAATACACCACTCTTAGGGAATAAAACAAAGTTTATTAGTGGTGAAAATATTAAGATTATTTTGTAAGTATCATAGAATAATATTCAAAATGGAAAGTGGAAGGTATGTTAAAGATCTACGCATATATGAGTAATGTGGTGGAGATTCTGGGCTTAGGATTGGTCTTAACTTACTTTGTCAGTATCTATGTATACATGACTATATATGTAACAACGATTCCCTCCAATATGTTGAACCAATGGTAAAATAACAAAATAAAGAGAAAAAAACTATACATATGTGGCAATTGATTAAATTTTCTTGAACATGGTCCTGATCAATAATTGAAAAGTAAAAACTTATTTGTACTATTCAAAGTTATCTGCAGACTCCATGTAATATCTGTACAACTTCCAATATTATCTTTGCACAACTAGTACAAGCTATTCTAGAAATTTTATAGAATCTCCACATTGTATGAATACTGCAAAAATATTCAAAATACAAACAAATTTGGAAATGCTATTTCCTGACTTAAAAACATACTAAAATCCACAGAATTCAATTGTTAGCACTGACATCAAGTCACACAGGCATGAAACCCTGAGTAAGTGTGGTAACAAGCCTTCATATCCATGGCACATTATTACATTTGCACACCAATGTTACTTAAAGTATTATCCAACAGCGCCATTGTTGGAAGCAAACCAAACACCCCTTGAAATGAGTGGAGGAGGTAATTTGGAACACAAAATTAGAATATTTTTCAAGTCATCAAAGTTAAGAAATTATGTGAAATCTATAATAAGAATAAATTTTAAATACAGTATGTTAACTGAAATAAACAGAAAAGGCATCTTGTGTTGTTTATAAGTTGCTAACTAAAAGACATACTGCAGAAATCTACAGACACCTAAACAAAAACAAAATAAAGTTCAATGAATAGAATCGATGGTGTTTGAAAGGAGAAGAAAGAAATGAGAACTTGTTTATATGCAAAAATTATTGTTTGCTTTCTGAGATGAAAATTTTGAGAGATATATTTGCATGGCAATTTTAGGAAACGTTCCTGAACAGTACATAAAAAATGTTGGAGATAGCAAGTTTTATTTGTGGTTTGATCACAATTAAAATTTACAAAAATACATAAAATTAGAATTGCAAGTTTTTGAAAGTTATCTTTAGAATGTCATGATCTTTCTCTGAAAAATAAGAATAAACTCTATATATGTATGAATAGCATGCATGTAATTTCAGTTAGTAGGAATTCTGAGGCAGGAGAACTTCAAATTCCAGCTATCCTCAATAACTTAGTGAGAACATTTCTCCAAACATAAATAAAAAGGTTTGGGATGTAGCACATTATTAGAGTACTCCTGGATTCAATCCACATTGCATTTTCATAGAGAAAATTCCCAGTACTATGTATATAGGCAGCATAAAAGACAATCCAAATAAAACATGAAAGTAATGAGCAAAACCAGTATGATATTTATAAAGGCAAGTTAAAAGCACATTAAATTTTATTCACAATAGAAACAATTATCATGCATATCTTCAATTCAACTTACATTACCCTAATTTCTGAAGTCATGGAAATTTCCATGTGACCAAATAATGTAGGCAAAAATAAAACATTATTAATTGATATCAGGAAACCAACACTAGA
>PVKS010023562.1:0-32233 GCA_004027875.1 Aplodontia rufa
CGTTTAAGAGGTAATTATTCAATTTCCAAGTATTTGAGTAGTTTCTGTTGTTTCTCTTGTTGATTGCTGAGATCATAGCATTATGATCTGACGGGATACATGGGATTATATCCACTATTTTATATTTGTTAAGATTATCCCGGTGAACTAGGATGTGGTCTATTTTAGAGAAGGATCCATGTGCCGCTGAGAAGAAGGTAAATTCAGCTGTCTTAGGGTGGAATATTCTGTAAATGTCTGGTAAGCGTGATTGATTAATAGAGTTATTTAGATTGGAGATGTCTTTATTGATTTTTTGTTTTGATGATCTGTCTAGCGTTGATAACTGTGTGTTGAAGTCCCCCAGGATTATTGTGTTGAGATAAATGAGGGGATCAATGTCGTTAAGTATTTTTTCCATATATTTGGGAGGGTTGTAATTGGGGGTATAGATGTTAATTATCATTATATCTTCTTGATGAATTGTCCCTATTAGTATGACAAAGTGACCCTCTTTGTCCTTTCTGACTAGTTTTAGTTGGAAATTAATTTTGTCCGAAATTAGAATCGTTACACCAGCTTGCTTTTTTGGGCCGCAGGCCTGATAGACATTTTGCCATCCTTTCACTTTCAGCCTGTGTCTATTTTTGAGTGTCAATATGTTGCAAGCAACATATTGTTGGATTTTGTTTTTTGATCCAGTGGGTTAGCCTGTGTCTTTTAATTGGGGCATTGAGACCATTCACATTCAAGGTTAGAATAGATATGGTAGGCTGATTCTCTGACTTTGTATTGAGTACAGAGTTTTGAGTCAGCTTTTGTATAATACGATTATTGACTCACCCTTGTTTAAGGATTTAGGATATCATTGGCATTTTCTTCTGAATGGAGAACATCTTTGAGAATGTTCTGTAGAGCAGGATTTGTGTTCATGTATCTTGCTAGCTTGAGTTTATCGTTGAAGTATTTAATTTCCCCTTCACATTTGAAGCTGAGTTTTGCCAGATTTATTATCTTTGGTTGAAAGTTGTTATTTTTTAACACTTGAAAGATATTGTTCCAAGCTCTTCTGGCCTTCATTGTTTGCTCTGAAAAATCCATAGAGATCCGAATTGGTTTGCCTCTGAATGTGATTTGGGGCTTTCTTCTAGCAGCTTTTAGAATTCTCTCCTTAATTTCTCTGTTTTTCGTTTTGTATATGATATGTCTTGGCAAGTTTCTCAATTGATTAGGTCTATTTGGAGTTCTATAAGCATCTTGGATGTGATAATCTGGATCAATAGTAAAATGAGGGAAGTTCTTACTTACGATTTCGCTTAAAATGTTCCTTAAGCCTCTTGTTTGCTGTTCGGAATTTTCCTCCAGGCCAATGATTCTCAGATTATTATGCATCATCTTATCAAATATTACTTGGAAGTTCTGATTATGCAATATAAGCTATTTATCCTGCTTATCTTCTTTGAATTCTACATTGTTTAGCCTATCTTCATTGTCCGATACTCATTCTTCGAGAGCTGATGTTCTTGATGTTCTATTTTCAGTAGAGTAAGCTCTGGTGTTGGTTTCTTCTAGTGAAGATCTGATTTGGTTAACAGCGTTTTTCAATCCTGATAGCTCTGCTACATCTCTTTTCAGGATGTCTGTATCTTCGTATAGCTGATCTTTCATCTCATGGAACTCTTCCCTTATTTCCCTGTAAATGTTGTCTCTCATCTCTTGAAATTGCTCTCTGATCTCTTTTGTTATTTCATCTCTCAACTCTTTGATTGCATTACTAATCATAATGCTGACACAATGCCTTTGGTTTTCATCTAGGTCTCCAGCTATGGGATCCTTTGGTGGAGAGCTGTGGGGTTGAGGAAGTGAGTTATTTCACTTTTTCCTCATTTTCTGAGTCTGAGAGCATGTCTTGTATTTCAAGAAAGTTGATTTTGGTGGAGTAATTGGAGCTTCTTATGGCTTTGCTTCATTGTGATGGGTTTCTTTGAGAGAGATGTCACAGTGTATTGTGATAGCAAGCCAGTGCCAGTTTTGAAGCATGTCTATTTCTTCAGATAGTAGGGTCTCTCTTGGAAAATTGAAGATGAACTGGGATTTTCCAAAGAAGACCCAGAGCCTCAGGAAATGCTGCCTCCCTTCAGGTTGCCATGTCGGATCTATCAAAGACTTTTGAAGGGGCAGACTCAGCAGGTCTTTGTTGCTATGAGGATGTGAGAGCTAAGAGAGAGGAACGTCTTGAAGGTGATGCCAAAGATTTGTTGTCAGTGGTACCTTTAGCAGAGGTCTCAGTGGTCTATGTAGAAGTGAGTGCAATAGACATTTAATAAGTCTTTACTAATAAATAGGAGAACAGCTGGTTGGATTGGAAGATATGACTAGAAAGATCTAAATCTGGGGTATTTTGAGTTTGATTCTATAGAAACCAAGACAAAGTAGCAAAGGCAGGTTTTGAATGCTGTGTAATACCTGCTGGTCTTGAGATGTGTTGTTTTCCGCCAACTGAGAACTAGACTCAAATCACCAGTGCTATCATTCAGGAAGAGCATAAACTGCTGGAAACCTCACTGACCAAAAATGAGCTGGGGGCATTTGCCACTCTGCAAATATTCTTATGTAAATGTTTAACTTTATTCTTATTTTACAATAAGACTTTTATTACCAAAAGCTGTAAAGGATTCAGAATTTACTTGCAAAGATTTTAAAGTTCTGGCCTAAGAATCAATTTAATTTGAAAATTATACCATAAATCTGGTCTTCTTCGGTTCTTTCTAATGTTTAGCTTAGTTTGTTCTACTGAAGACACTAAATATCTTACATATCAAAGGAATTTGTTTTTTACATGATAACATGTAGTTCTTTCTCCAGTGAAACAGGTTTTCTTTCTTTCTTTCTTTCTTTCTTTCTTTCTTTCTTTCTTTTGTAAAGAGAGACAGGGGGAGAGAGAGAGGGAAAGAGAAAAAAAGAATCAGTTTTATTTGTTTTCCATGTGGCCTTCATTGCTCCGACACTTCATTGTATGTGTGGTGCTGGGGTTCAAACTTGTGTCCTCACACATGCCAGTCAAGTGCCTTAATTCCTGAGCCACCACTGAGCCACCAGGTTTCCTTTCTTTTTGTTTTAAATCCACTTTTGCCTTTGCAAATCAATAAAGAAGGACTTAGCTGAATTTGTGAACATCTGTCTGTCATTGGTCATAAAGGAACCCAAACATATAAATGATGTTTAATCAACAACTTTCTCTATTTCTCTCCCTTGCCTCTCCCTTTTAATCCATTTTATACACTATTGCACAATCAATATTTCTGAAGCAGATTCCTGATCCCATTACCTCCTGTTCAATAAACCTAACTAGCTCTCTATGGCTTACAAATGAAGCCCAGACTCTTCAGCCTGCTTTTCAATGTGCACCACCATATGATTCCCATATACCATTTCCTAAAGAATTCCTCTTACTCACTTTTCTTCACCCCACCCCATGACCAAATCAAACTCACTGCTGTCTTACAGGTCCTGCCCTTTCCTGTCCCAGGGCCATCCCAATACCATTCCACCATCCTCACTCCCACCTCACAACTCTGAACCCTCTGGACCTTTGAGGCCACATCAAACTTAACCTTCTCCACAGTCTTCTCTCTTTTCTAAGTTGGAAATACTGAATTTTTTTTCTTTTAAAAAAATTTTTATGGCTCTTCATCTACTAGACAGAGTATATGGATCTCTAAAATGTAAACTCAAGGCAGAAAATGGTCTGTTTTATTTATTGCTGTATCTTCAGTGCTTCTTCAGTGTATCTTTAGTGCAACTTACTAGTCATGATTGGTGCTAAGTAAATATTTATTGAATAATGATGTGAGAATAAATGAGAGTATAGATTTACTTAAAATTAATGCTGTCATTACATGCACATGTCTAAGGCATGAATAGTGCTTGATATGTTAGATTCGTTCCCCTTTACATCCTCTTTTATGGAAATTGTAATTCTCAAATATATCTCCTGAAGTATTGGCACCTGATGGCAGAGGGCAAATCTGTTGTGTACCTATTGTCTGTTAGAGACTATGCTAAGTACCTTATATTCACATCTCACTTTAATTCTCTATAAGAATTCTATAAGGTAGGTATTATTCTTTCCATTTTAATGAAGAAGAAGGCAATTTCAGAGGGATTTTTCCTAGGTCAGAGATTGAGCTAATGGAGCTGGGATTTTGAAGCCAAGTCTGTCTGAAGCTTTAGCAGTCATATATACTGGCATGTGTTATTGACTAATAAGTTATAAAATCAGTTTACAAAAAAATGTTTAGCTGATAGAAAATTCACCATCTTGCCATGATATTGTGAGGCCTCTCAATATGCCAGAAAGTAAGGAGTGCTTAGTGAATTTTTAAATAAATAAATAATCCAATTAAATTTAAAATAACTTGATGAAACAACTTATGGATTACAGGACTAATGGATTAAGAAGAACCTATTTGGCCAGACATGGTGGCACATGCCTATAATCCCAACAGTTCAGGAGGCTGAGGAACCCAAGTTCAAAGTCAGCCTCAGCAACTGAACAAGACCCTTTCTCAAAAAAAATGTCCAAATTAACAAATGATATCTTGTTGCCATCATGATAGTAGAGAAATTTTGCAGTCATCTTTGATGCCTATGCTCTTAATTACAGCACCAACAATGCCACTTTAGAGCAGCTAGGTCTGTGACTGCAGGCCTGAGACAGCAGCTCCTCAGCAGATCCCAAGCCATGGAAGTAGCAGCCCCACTGGAAACTTTGGGTCAGAAGCCCTTTCTGGCCACCTCTTCAGACAATCCAATCACAAAACTAGTGAAGCTAGATACAGAGACAATTTCACATGAGAAACCTGAGCTATTCACAAGTTGTCAACATGCATTATCTCACCATAAAATATAAATAACACAGTGATTCTGCCATCAAAAATCTCAGAAATCTTGAAGACTGTATCACTCAGTCATCAGTAATCTCAGAAAGATTCTTAACCTAAGTCTGAACTGTCATGCAAGTATAACAGTGAGTGCATGCTCAGTTGGCTTTAAGGATTAAGTAAAAATTGCATATTTAGTGTTAATTATCATGTTCAATATGGATTTTAATTACTAAATGGAATACTGTGTTATATTGACCATACTACTTTCAGCACTTTTGGGACTATCTCCCAAGGAGGCAATGACTAGGAAGCTAGGCCAACTGCTGAAGAATTGATCCTGATATTGAAAAGACCCCCATGTGCATTTTGTTTGCAATAGCATCATAGGGAACCAGTACCCTGAGAGTCTTTTTCAGATGTGCAGCTAATCTCAGATACTTGAGCAAGAACTCAATCTCTTTCAGGTATTTGCAACACACTGACTATGAATTGCTATCAATTTTGATATTATTTGTATAGGAGTCTCATCAATTGAGATATGAATTACATATTAATGTAATCCTTCTCATTATTAATCTGACATCAATTGAAGTGTTATAGACTAATTTAATTCTCATCACATCTCTTCAGGGTGAAGATTACTGTTATCACTTGCAGATGCACAACCTAAACTTAAATTAGCTTATAAAATTTGTCATTCATATCATAGACAGGAAGTGACAAAGCTGGGATTTAAGCCTGGATCTGCCTGACTCCAAAGAGTGTGTTCTTTAAATTAAAACAGACTTAGCACAATTAACCACATGGTCACAACCTAACGCTTGCATCGCATTACCGGCATTACATGGTGTATGGTGTAACCTCTGTGCTAGGATGTGAGGGTAGAACAAAGCATGATAGTTTAATGATTTAATTATTTGGAAAAGAGAGACAAATGCACATATAGGACATATAGTGTGAAAAGGGCCCAGCCGATGTGCACATTGGGAGGGACTGGATTAGGTAAGACCTTGGAGGAGATGGTGCCTTAGCTAAGTTCTGAAGAATGAGCATGCATTAGCCAAGTGAATGGGTGGGGTGATGGTGAGGGAAGAATGCCCCAGGAGAAGGCGCAACATGTGGGAAGATCTGAAGGGAGTGAGAGGGAAGGCACATTTGGGGAACTTTAGGCAGTTTAATATGTTTGGAGAATAGAATTGGAAGGAGAGAGTAAAGAGCATGAGACATCGTGACAAAATTAAGGAAGTTGGGCTTTATCATAGTGGATATGGGATTTACTATGGGGAACAAGAGAGGAATAAGGGAGGTAGAGAAAGGTAGCAGGCATAGACCAGGGAGGCCAGGCTAGATGGAAACACGGACAAAGGCTGGAGGAGGCTGATAACTGGAAACAATGGCCCATAAAAGTCTGGGGACTCCCCACTGATCCACATGTCACATCCTGGTGTGTGGTGGGAGCAAATCTGCAGAATTACTAATAGGTTATTTGTTATATTTATTTCTCTATCCATTCTTAACCAAGGACTTATGGCATAAGCATAGTTTCTGTACTCTATTTATTTAGAGTATTTGCTACTAATTTTCTCAAGATAAGTCTTTGCTAGAGACCGTAGAACTGAGTCAAGGTGGATGCCTGCTAGTTGAATAAGAGTTGATCACCTGAGTCACTTCAGTCTAGAGGGCAGGCAGGCAGCCAAGGCTGCCCTGTGTTAGTCAGGGTGTCTTGACAAGAGCTGAATGAAGAATAATTTTCCTTCTGGGCATATGACTTTCATTTGGGGAAGACAACTCCTAGAAAACTCACTAGAACTTTACAATAAGGACGGCAATGATGATTGGCCATAAATGAAGGGGAATTACCCATATACTATAGGTGGCAAAGAAGGATATCCTTTTGCCAATAAAAATAAGACAAAACAAAATGAAAACCAGAATCCTCCTAAACTGTTAGCTAAGGGAATTCTATAGCTCAAACTGTGTGTTTTATAATTTCTTGCTATTCTTTTTTGAGTCCCTATATTTAGTAATTTGGAAGTAGTTACATTAGTTATATTTGCACAAATCACACTTGTATTGTGCCTGACACAGTTCCAAGGGTTTATGTATTATGCCACTGAATACTTTACAGTCCTATAAAGTAAGACCTGTTTTTATCATCATCTTCAGTTTATATATGAAAAAACCAATGCAGAGGAACTTGCCTATGGTGAAACAGCTGTTTAGTGCAGTTGTGCTTTGAATCTAGGTAATTTGGCTCCAGAATCTATGCTTGTATCCTGGAGTTAATGAGTGTTAATGTGAGGTAGAAATACTAGGAAAGCACATAAGGTGAATTAAGATGCAGAATCCCAGGCCCCCCTCAGAGTTCTGACTTAACTTGTCTTGAAGGGGCCTGGATGTTTGCACTTTTAGCAAGTGCCCCACATACGTGCAATGGAGGTATTTCTCAGACCATGCTTGGAGAAACACTACTCCAAAGCACTGTCAGTCTGTCTCTACTGAAATACTGAATTACTGTTGCTGAAAGTCTCTTTGTCCTCTGCCCATTTTCTACTATACTAGCATACTGTTGAATACAAAGGAAAAATAATGCAAAAATAATGCATTATGAGGATGCTTTATTATGTATGTATGCAGGTATTTTAAATCTTAGTTATGTCTTCATATGCAAGGTAGTTTGAATGAGACTAGTTTTAAATCAAATTTATAAAATCCTATATGATGCCAAGTATCTCTTTGGACTAAAATTGGTAGCTTTTTGTTTTTATATCCTGTACACTCATTCAGAAATAAATTTGTGGTTATTTTAAGAGGAGACAATTCTTTATAAGATGAAATTCTTTTTATCATTCCACTGTAGGAGTCAGAACCACACGTTTGTTGTGGTAGTCATTTTATAATGACCTTTTAATGTATGTTGTTATGTTTTGAGAATGTGATCCAGCCTATCATTCCAAAATTTGAAGTGTCTCTTGTGAGTTTCTTTGTACTTCTTTTAACTCTCTGTCATAATTCTTACACAATTGTGATAGAAAGTAGTGCTGTCAAAGTACAGTGAATTTTGAAGTCAATGCTAAAAGGATCAATGGGAAAGAATTATTTGGACTCTTGATTTTCTATATGATATAAAAGGAGTATCTGTTTTTCAATCTTATATTTATTTAAATTTGGGCCAGTAAGAGGCACTCGTTTTAGGATAAAACTAGAATTTATATCCACTTGATGGAAAAAACAATTTAAAAATTTCTTTATTCAGAAGGTCCTCACCAGTTACGATGTAGCCTTCTAAATTGATGAGGGATCAAGACAGCTGTCTTCTCCCTTAAGGCCAATGTTCTGTGACTTAATAGAGCACAACACTCCTGGGCCAACTCTTGTCCCTTTCCCTAGAGAAATGGAGCAAGACAGAAGCATTCTCTTGAGAGAACAGGAATGGAGGAGATAAGGTTACCTAGCCCCTAGAGTAAAGGCTTGTTCAAGGGCAGGAGAGGTTCAGACTCAGTGAGTATGGAGGCAGGAATCTCTGAGAAGCAAAGAAGAGCTTCGATCCTATGTGAGTTCCTTCCCTCTTCTAGAAACAGGCTCTCTCTTACTGCCTTTTTCCATGTGACTCTGTGCCAGAAAATTCAGCATTTCTAGGCCTAAAAACCAACAACCACCATTTTCCCCATTTTCCAACTGTAGCTTTGTCATGTCTCGGCAGCTTGGATGGACCTCTTCTAACTCATAACCTTTCCTATCAGGATGCATTATTTTTATTGATCTCTCTTCTTTAGATTTGGGGGTGGGCCATAGAAATAAACTCTATGGAACAAAGTTCATTAAGAAATTTGAGAACAGGTAGGGAAGGGCAGTGCTATCCAAAGGATGAACAACAAATAAGCAAGCTCTATAACTACCTAACTTATGCCCAAATGAATTTCCAGATTGCCCAGTGAGGTGGGGTGGGGTGGGCTGGGGGCTCAGGTGGCATCAATGAACCCAGTGAATTGAGAAAATGGAACAGAGCCTATAGTGACAAAGGTAGTTAGAATTTCGGGATAGACTTCTGGAGGGAAGAGAGAAGTATGGGGACCTGCTGAAGGTGCCATTTAGTTTTAAGTGGAGTGTTGATGAGCACATGTATGTGAGGAAACTACACTTCACTATGGGAAGCACTACCCAGAGAGATGAGAAGAAAAGTGCCAGGAGCAAACCTGGCTTATTCCCAACACCCAAAGCGGAAAACTTTTAACTCATGGGGCATTAGGTAGGGTACTGTGAAAGGTATTGCCTCAGTGTTAGGGAATAATTATCCCTTGATTTCTGATTCAGTACTGCCTAGAGAATCTCAAAAGCATGATTCAAAAGTCTCAAACTCCTTCCAAATAATACAACTGTGTCTCAGAAGAAGACTCAAACATATTTGTAGGGATGCAAAAATATCCAAAATCCACCAAAATAAAATTCACAATGGTATTGATTAAAAATTTATCAGGCATGCAAAGAAGTGGGAAGATATGAAACATGACGAGGAATAAAATCTGTCAACTGACACCATACCAGAACTGATATAGGTCTTAGAAATAGCAGACAAGGGCATTTAAGGAGTTATTATAACTGTATTCCATAGTCCAAAAAGCTGGAGGGAAGATGCTACACAGAGAACTAGAAAATGAAAAAGACCCAAATTGAATGTGAAGAACTGGAAATTATAATATCTCAGATGAGAAACAAACTTAATGGAAATGCAGCAACTAAACCTTGTTAAGGAAAAGATTAGTGAACTGGAAGGCATTACAATAGAAAATATAAAAAATGAAACAGGCATAAAAGAAAAACAGTAACTAAATCATGTACCAGTAAAGCATATCAGTGATTTGACTTTGACCAAGGCAAGAATAGGGGGGTACCTGTGGGAAGTAATGAGAGATCAAAGAGGGTCAAAGGAAACCTTTGAGGCAGTAGCTATATTCACTTCTTGATTGTGTTGATGATTTTGTGCATACATACATATGTCAAAGTTTAAATTATACATGATAAAATTTGTCATTTATCACATACCAGTTATGGAAATATTAACACTGTAGGGGGAAATAGCTTTTCCCAAACTATAAACAGTATGTCTTTACAGAAGACTCTAGAATCATTTAAAAAAAATAAAGCTGGTAGCTTAAGTTGTAGCTCAAGGGTAGAATGCTTGCCTAGCATGCTGGTAGCCAGAAGCCCTGGGTTTATCCCCAATACACCAAACAAAACAACAACAAAAACCATTTCTTTCTGGAACCTAGGCTTTGGGTAGATTGGGAAAGAGTGGAGGCATGGTCTCCAGGCTCAGTCAGCTTACACTGCCCATTGGAACAATGCCCAGGAGATAATCCAAGGACCATGTTGAAAGGGTCTAACTGCTGAAGGTATAGAACTGAGAAAATGTGCCAGGAGAGAGGATACCAATGTGGACCAGAGAAGAAAAGGAGAGGTTGTAAATTGAAAGGGAACATTGGTGAGAATGGGACTCAGGAAGGGCTGGATGAGTCTGAAGGTCATTAAGGGGAGGTTAGGGGACTGAAACAGGTTGAACCAAGATAGAGGCAGACCAAAGTGGGAGTCTCTATTAAATGACAGGTCACCCCTTTGGACTACTGATCAATGTTTAACATGCTCTGCTGGTGTGAGGCAAGGTCTAGCAGCAACAGAAATACATGCAATAGTTATAAAGCATTCCATAATTTAAAAACATTGCTTCATTGTATAAGTTAGAGCAACATCCAAATAGAATAACTATGGTGGAAAAGAAAAAAAATCTAAAATATTTATTTAAATATCAATGAAGAAGGAAGATAGAAAGTATTAAGTTTTATGGTGTACCACAGCATCTGGTCAGGTTATTTCCATTATTCTAGGCTATGAAATAGAAGAGCTTTTAGTGCCAGCTAGCACTTGGCAAAGGTGTGTATTTAGTGGTAAAAGAGATTTCATTAGTAATGCTTCGTATTTACACAGCATTTTTGAATTTATAAAATTCTTTCACATGTAATTTATCATTCTTTTGTAGAGATCCCTACCCCCACCTTTTTTTGTTTTTGTTTTTTGTTCTGGAGACTGAAACTAAGGGTATTTACCAATGAGCTACGTCCACAGCCCTTTTATTTATTATTATTATTATTATTTATTATTATTATTATTATTATGAGACAGGATCTTGTCTTACTAAGTTTTTTATGGTCTTGCTAAGTTGCTGAGACTGACCTGGAAATTGCAAGCCTCCTAAGTTGGGATTACAGGTGTGTGCCACTGTGCACAGCTGTGCCCCCAAGCCCCCTTTTTATTATCAGCATGATTATTTTACTGATACGGATTAAATTTATTTCTACCAAGAAATTTATGAAGTGAATTTCTTGGTAGGCAGAGTAACAAGAAAGGTTTAATGTGAATCATTAGCTGGGTTTAAAAATTATCAGGACAACTTTTATTAGGGAACTTCAGGAATAATTAAACTGTGCCATCTAATACAGTAACTACTGGGCACATATTTTAAATTAAAATTGTTTAAGTAAAGTAAATCCAGTTCATCAGTTATAGTACCCACATCTTAAATGCTCAAAAGTTCTCCATAAGTCTAGGGGTTAACACATGGGGGTAGCACAAATATTCAACAGCTCCTGTGCTGCAGAGAGTTCTACTTTAAAGTGCAAACAAATCCCTTTTCATTTCGGTGGCTGAAAGCATATTTACTAAATTGAGTATAATTTTAGGATTAGAGAATTGAGAGCCCAAAGAGGTTAAATGATTTATGCAAAGTCACATAAGAAGAGCCTGAAAATGTGCCCCAAACTGCTTCCTCCCACGGGAGTGGTCATTTCAGCAATCTACCCCTCCATGTTTTACCTGTGTGTCTGCTCTTGAAAATCAATGGGTTGGATGCTCCAAGCTGGCAGGTAATCAAACAATCATTTAGTTTTTTATTTATATTTTACACTTATACTTGAAATTAGGCATAGCTGAAGTCCAGAAACTTTTCACTTCAAACAAAGTAATAATGTCATACAATAAAGACATGATCTGGGGGAGCTTGGAAACTTTCCAACTGCCTTTCTCTTTCCCTTTACACAAGGCCATGTTCAAACCACTCTACTCCATGCTGGGACCAGACAGTTGTTCCTAGGTTCACAGAAAGAACAGGCAGATCTGCCCCTCTGAAAATGCCCGTAGAGCACCAGGTGGTAAATGGCGCAGAATTTCAAAGGTTCCTCAGCAGGGCTTTGAAAATTAAAAAGAGCCCAGAGGAGATGTGAAGAAGGCATGCAATTACATCTGAGAAGGTGAAATCTTTCAATGAGGTCCATTCATGATGCGACAGCAAAGTGAGTCATTAAGCTGTAGGTTGTCAATAAAGCTGAGACCCAGCTTTGCCTTGGATCAGCTGCAATGCCAATAATTTAACCGTTCACAGAAACCGTGGGTGATGATCCCTTGTACCATATTTCACTGCAGACTTACAACCTTTATTTTTCTGAGATAGTAGATGTATATCGAAGCCTTGTTGTTGAAGTGCAAAGGCTCTTTATAGAAGGAAAAACAATTATACAGGGTTCATTTGGAAGGTCAATGCTTTATAGCCCCTTTACTGGCCTCAGGGAAAACTGATCACTTCCACGAACGAATTTTGGTGAAAGTTGTTTTTCCTGGATCGCTGCTACATTGCATCCAGCTTTTGGCAGGAACAGGCTTCCTGGACCCTGCTGGAGAGCTGGCTGACATGTCACATCTTCCATGGGGCAACAACTGCTGTAACGAATTCTGGGAGAGCAGTCTATTTTTGTTACCAGACACTGGAGGATGCGTGACATGTCATTAACCTTCAAAACTGGCTCTGCATAAGAATATTGTCAACAGATGGTGACTCTGATTCTTTTTTCTCTGTCTTTCCTCTCCCTCCTTTCCTTTCCCATCTCCAGGATATCTTCTGGCAGAGAATGCTCACTGGTTTCAAATGGAAATTTATGTGTTACACAGACATTGTGGAATGTGTAATGAAGACCTGAGCGAGGTTTCTTATATTTCTAATTGCAGATCATAGGAATCAAATGGGCAGAATAAACCATTGGTAATGCTCAAATGCAAAGACAGGTCTTCTGTGATGAAATGAACATTTATTCTGAGAGGCAGGCTATGAGCCTCAGGGGAGGGTGTCTGGGCCCTGAAGGGAAGAGTTTGAAACCAGATTGGATTTAGAATTTGGACTTTTAAAGCTCTTTTGACTTTTGAAGCTCTCACTTTGCCTGTTTTAGTTTTATCTGTGGAAGTCAATAGTAATTAGCACATTAATTATCAGCTACTCGGAAAATCCATTCTGAAAAGTGGAAGTTGATTTATTTGTGGAGCAAATATTTATAGGGTGCTAATGGCATACGAAGTACTATGCTAGGCTCTAAGGATCAAATAATAAATAAACAAAAATGCCTGTCTGAGGAAGCAGACCCCTACTCAGTGATCAGAATATAGCTTCTGGTGGCTTCACATGGATCCACCTGTTAGGAAGAGAGATATATAACTCAGGACACACAGAAACCATGGGGTGCAGTTCTGAGAACACAAAGATCCGTGTATTAAAATGCATCACATCTTCCAAAAATACCAATTTCATTTGACAGAAATTTTAACTGTTTATCTCAAAACACACATTGAAGAATAGAAACAAATTTTTAAATATACTTCTTTCATTTAGCTTAGTATACCTGGTTCCTGGACCTTATCCCTAATGAAGAATTCTAGGGAAAAGTTAGGACATAATTATCAGTCTTGTATCCAGGAGTCACTGAAGCCTTCCCCCACAATAGGTTCTTTAGGTGCCTCTTTGTCTCCAGAACTGGAGGAAGGCCTCATACCATTTTACTTTCCTATGGCACAGTGTGTTTTGCAAAATGCGTCCAATAATGTTGCACCTCACAGTTAACCAGTGAGCCTTCTGCACATTAGTGATGAGGAAAGGGAAGTTCTATGAGATTAATCCATTTCCGTGGCTTGTTTAAAGTCACAGAGCTATTAAGTGCCATTACCAGACTTCTTGGTTTCTGACACCAGATCCATTAGTCTTTCACTGTACCATATTTCCTGTCTTGCCCATAATTAAAAATTGGAACATCTAGGTAAAGGATCTCTACCTTTTATAGCTAAGCTCCATTTTCTTGCAGTGCTGTTTGGGATGGAAAGTAGATATGACAAGGTATTTTTTGAGTGACATTGATAATAATCATACTGAGGGGCTGGGTGAGATAGAATCCTCTGCTCAGTGTCTGAGAAACCTTAGGAAAAAGGGCATGGGCATCAATGAAGAGGAAACTTACTTAAATACAGAGAACAGTGGCAACAGTTTAGGGATCTGTCATGGAGTGTTTCGAGGTTGGTTTGTTGTTAGATTTTGGCTCTCTGGCCAGGAAGCTTTGGCATAGATCATGCTGCTTGTCTTCAGACTGATGCTTCATGACCTTGGGCTTGTTGTCTTGACATTCCATTCATCCAAAGGAAACTAGCTCGCATCACTGAAGTTTTAAAAGGAACAATATCATAAAATGTTTAAGATTCTCCATCTTAAATTAGAGGATGCGGAAATACCATGGTCTGTGTGTTGTTCATTGAAAAAAAAGTGGGACTAAGACACCTATTAGGTGGCAAGGGTCTGTTCCTGAATTATCTGCATTTTATGTGTAACCTCTATCATCAAATTAAATAAAGCATTTGTCTATGTTTTCAGATTGCTTAGAATCATACAGTGTGCTTCAAGATTTAAAAATTAAGTGGCTGAAACCAAAAAGTGACAAGCTAAAGGAAGCCACAGTATGCCTGCCAATTGTTCTTGGCAGGAAATGGACAGTTCATCCTGAACATGTGCATTGGTTGCTGGGACAATGGGGCACAATGAAAAAGTTCAACTTGCTGAACAGTGAGGACATCTTTGTCATTCAGTTTGTAGGAGACTGGTGAAATACAACTATAGACTAATAAGAACCCAAAGTAACCTTTGCTTCACGGGATAAGAGTAATGACAAAAATTAAGGTAAAGACATGAATTGTTTCAAAATAATCAACAAATCTACTACATTCTGAAAATACCATGTTGGATAGATCCCAGGAAAGTGGAGCAGAGAAATTCCAGAAGTTAGGAAGGAAACATAAGATTGCCAATGGGAGACATGATGTGTTGCCAAGAGGGAGGGAATAGGATTAGTTGTAGAGGGAGAAGCATAAAGTGCATTTGGGTTGCAGGAGAATGGGGACATTTCTAAAGTCCTTCTTAATGTGACTCTGGTCTTATGTCTCATCCTATAAAAATATCTGACAAATTGGGAAAATTTGTATCAATTTGTCTTAACCTCTGTGAAACAGCCTAGAATTACTAAGAACTTAAAAGGACTGAGTGGGGCCATGGGGGAGCTGAAATATAATGGAAATTTCTGCACCTTCTGTTCTGCACTTTGAACCTAAAACTGCTATAAAACATTGAAGTCTTAAAAACAAACAAACTGGGGACTGTGGAGAAGGTATTGAGGCAAAGTTAGGCCCAAGAACAATGACTGAGGCTCAGATTTTACTCTTAACTGGCTCTGTGATTGGGGTAAGTTTGCCTGTCTGGGCCTCTGTTTCTTCTGTATTAATTAGGGTCTCTGGATTATCCTTAAGGCTTTTTCCAGGTGGAAAATGCTGTGATTCATCTGAGGAGAAAGATCTGTGTACATACAACAGTCCCAGAGGAAGGCCCAGTTTTGCCAACAGATAAATACCCTGAGTCGTTTTGCCAATTCCCCAGGGAAATCTACACTCTGTTGTTATGATTTGCAATACCAGGTGTGTTGATGGGAGTGGAGCAGGAACTGAAGAGATGATTCTCGTGAACTGGGAAGGGGGACGTTTCTGTAAATTGGAGAGGATTAGTAAGGAAGGTTGTGTTGGGGATTACTTTTCACTGTAATCTTAGCCACGCTGTCCACAGGGAGAGCCTAGATTTGCATTTTCTCATTCTTCTTGCAGCCCAGAAAATGTTTGTTCAGTTGGGGCCGCTTTATGAAAAGAGTGCTACGTATGTCCAGAACTGCAAAAATAAAACACAAGAGGTGGTAACAGGAGTCCTGTAGTTCATGCCACAGTGTGGGTATGTGGATGTCGCATATTCATTCTGCAAGAACACAAGTAGAAGATGTCCTCTGAGGCTGGCCTTCCTTTTCCTGTGCATACCCTTGTCAACACAGCAGAAAATAGTGCCCTGTAATGTGACACCAAAGACAAAGGAGACTTTAGCAGACAAATTCTTGCCATCTTGAGCTCTCTCTAAATACTCTCCCGATTCATTCCCTGAAACAGAGCATCTATTTGCGAGCCAGCAGAGCTTTTCATTCAGAATCATGACACTACGCAGTTACACAGGAGAAAATCTTTTATCTCAGCTTTCCAAAAGCTCCATTAGGCAGATTCTTTTTCTTCTTTTCAGAACAGACCCCTGCTTATTTTGCAGGAGGTACGCTCTTGACAGCTACTCTTCCCAAATGCATTTCATTGTAATCCAAACCCTAGCTGGTAACCCGACTAGCGTTTTGACATTATCAGATGGGAGAGAGGAGTCGTCCTGCCTGAGGCCCTGGCTGCATAGGTGAATGCTGGAGCAGAGTCCTGCTGCACACCTCTCAGCAGGTCCTCACCTCCTGATAGTTTGTTCCAATTTTTAAATTGGAACTGCATGTAGAGACCTATCATGTAACACAAGAAGCAGATGTTGGTATATTAACTGAAGCCTCCAAGGTTTCTGAGCTTTTGAATACTGGTATTTGTGGTGTTTATCTCAAATATCTGGAGATGGAATTGATTTCAGATTATTTTTCTTGGTCTTTGATATTGAAAATGTGCTTTTTTTTGGATCAGTGGGTCTCAGACTTCAGTGTACATTGGAATCATCTGGAGTGCTATTAAAAATGAACATTCGAATGCCCTTAGAGATTCTGATTCAAAAGGTCTGAGGTGAGGGCAGTCATTGTAGTTGAAGTTTGTTAAACATCATGTTATTGAGTTGTCACATACGTTAAACTGTTCTCACTGTAAGAGCAAAGCTCATGAATTTTTGCCTATATATCCACCTGTGTAGCTACTAACCAGCTAGAGTGGTGGAACATTTCTGTACCCTAGAATGTTTGCTATGTGCCTTCCCAGGCTATCCCTATCCCACCCCTTCCCCAGATGACAACCATTCCAACCATTACAAGGTGTTTCGATTTTTAACGAGCTACTCAAGTGATCCGGTTCTAGGCTTTCCTGCATCTTTTGGAAATCCATGAGTTTAGTACCACGATAAAGAAAAATTCATTTGCAAGTTTTCAGGCTGAAACTGGTAATGTATGATGGATCATTAGAATACCCTTGCCAAAGTAATATGCTTGAGGGATTTAGAAAAGTCTCCAGCCCAGAGGGGCACTATCCAGAAGACATGCCTGGAATGTGACTGATGGAGGCTGCTGCCCCGTACAAGTGGACTGCAATGAGCTTATTACTGTTATTGTTGGAGTGCCCAGTTGGGGTCCAGATCTTTGGTGAACTGAACAAAGAACTGAGTTAGATATACACAAGTAACAGGCAAAGTACAGATTTATTGTAAGTGGAGGTGAGAGTAGCACTCTGTAAGGTAGAGAGGAGTGGGACGAGTGAGAGAGACTCAACGCCCCAGTGTCTGGAAATTATTGTCTTATGTTCTGAGCTGTAAGGCGTTGTCTTTCCTACATTGACTTCACTGAAGACCTTATCTCAGCTGCTCCTATAGGTTACCACCTGATTAGAATTTGTTCAATTTTCCCCCACTGATTACTTTAGAAAGTCTAATTATAATACTGCCCACTTTACTCTCCCTGGGCATTTTAAAATAAAGTGGGATTTTCTTGGTGATAAGTCCTCAGTGACATATTGTCATAGTAACGGGACTTACCATGGACATTCCTCTTCTCTCTTGTCCTCCAGCAGTGTCTTTCTTATACTCCTACCTAATATTGTGGTGGTGTAATGTTTGGAGGTGTCTTATGAATACAATCTGGAGAGAAGGGAGTTCTGGTGTCTGTCAAGCAATACCATCTAGGTGAAGGTGATTTCATAAAAACTATCCTGGTTCTTTAACTAGACATGTAATAATGGTTAATATTCCATACAATAAGTATGCTAATTAATTCATATCATAAACCAATGAAGATAGATTTTTTAATTAATTTTTTTTGGTGGAGGGGCAGTTACCAAGTATTGAACTGAGGGGTGCTTAACCACTGACCCACATCCCAGACCATTTTATTTTATTTGAAGATAGACTTTTATCCCAGGAAACCAATATTATAATATTCCTGTCAACTCTTTGGATATGAATATAATAATGCTGAATGCTTATTGAATACTATCTATTGCCAGATATTGATCAAGGACTTGAAGTGGATTTTCCTTTCTCTCCTTTATTCACACATTCAGGAGAGTGAACTGAGCAGTAGTGAGTTTTCCCAGGGTCAGATGAAGTTGCAGATGAGATTTGAACCTAAGCTTAGTCTCACCTAGATCCTAATCTCTTACCTTCTGTACTGTATCATTTCCTTAGAGAAATATGATTCAATTCTTTATTAGCATGGTGGAAATTTCATGTCTTGAGATCACTCAAGTTTCTTGGTTTGAATTTGATATATAGCTTGGAGGCCTCAGTATTCATGGCCATCAGAAGTTACCTATCAGGAGGTAACTTCCAACATAGATTCATAAACTGGCATTCTGGTTTATACATCAGAATCTTGTGCATTCCATCAGTATCCAAACGGGTCCAGAGGCCTGAGCATTATGATGTACCATGATAAAAATTAAGTTTCCTGACCTTGAAAACATGAGGACACTAGCTGGTCCAGGATAATTTCACCAGCAAACGCAGCTCCATCTCCTAATCAGCTCCCCCTCTTGTTCGTTCCCACTAGTTCCACAAGAGTTTCTGATGTAAAGAATCTATACACTCAGATTTTCTCACTTACTTAAAAATTCCAAATAAGGAATATAGATTTAAGAGTAATTTACTCTTTATCTAGTTTTGTTATTAAAATACACATATTTAAAGGTCTGGTCCTAGTGTTTTATTGGGTGTACCAGACATTTTAGTGGAAAAAACAAAATCACCACAAGAATGTTTTTCTAGACAGTGATAATTTGTCTCAGAAATGATAGCTGCAGGTACCATAACCTGTATTCATGAATCATTCCATTCCCTGTGTTTATTTATAGTGGGCAAAATGCAAGTGTATTGTCACAAATGGCCTGACGGGTGCCAGTCTTCTTTTGCTTGCCGTCACATTTCAGCATGAAGCACACATCGTACTTTTTGGATATTCCTGTTCTCACTCACAGGGAAGGAACACATGCCCCTTCATTTTAACACATTCCCTTAGATTTAACCTTGGGCCTCATCCATGCATCTGGCATTAGTATAAAGGACAGTTTGATCTCTATGGTGACGGTAGTTTCATAGCAGGGGATGCTAATTCTTATGAATCCATCCAGGTTAAGGCAAATGCACTCTACTCTGTGAAACAATCTAACAAGGACTTAGGAGCTCTCATACCCTTTTGAAATTTATTCAGCCAGTTTATCTCTTATTTTATTGAGTACTGTACTCCATGAGTACAGCAACTTTTATCTTTGACCATTTCTATGTCCCTGGTACACATACATCCGTCTGTTTATAATACATGTACAGCTATAGTACATGCAATGTTTATGTGCATAGGAAGAAAAATCTGCATCCTCCAAGATGACTGGAAACTGCTCCCATGCCCTGCTAATTCAGGTAGCTCAAGTTCAAATACTACTGAAGTAAACCATAGTGCTGTATTTCCCCCCTTAATCGTCCAAATTCCCAGAAAAATAAGTTATTCTTATGTAGATCATGTAAGTGCTTATTACTGTGTATTTTCCTCCATACAGTTTTTGGTAAACTTTTACTCAGTTGAAAGTGTCTCTGTGGGAGGGTTTAATTATTAACTGTCTCAGTGCTTGCTACATAATTTTATTCCCATCATTTTCTCTCTGGTGCTTCTTTGAGGTCTCATCGTTGCCTGGGAGCTCTGGGATACCCCTCTAATAGATTCCACCTTGTGTTTTTGAATCCTACACAAGCTGAAAGTGAGTATATTCTCAGATGTACTAAACTTTTCTGCTTTGAGTGAACTGGAAGTGCCCAAGGCTAGACAAGGGGGATAGGAGTTTGATAACTCTACAATGACTGGTTGTCATTGAAGACACGGTTGCCACAGAAACTGGGACATGGTTCAATCCCATACCTCATTTGTAAATCCCATGGGCTTCTCTTCCACTACTGGTGGAATTAATTTTCCCAATAGCTCACTCTTTTCAAAGCCAAATCTTCATGGATCATTCAAGTTAATTAATATTGAGCAGTAAATGCTGCTAAAAATTTAGGGCCTTATGCACAGAAGAATTCCATTTTATCATTATTCTAGGTTAGGCTGGTAGATTAACATGCACTGGGACATGTTATTCACAATGATAGAGTGATTGCAATGAACTGGAAGATAGGTACATTATTACCATGGAATATTATTTTAGCATGCTGATAAACATAATGGAATCAGCCTCCTTTATTGACTTTGTAGATATTCTGTTCTTAGTGCAGGCACATAAAGCATCTCCTCTCACTAGACTTATTCCCTATTTAAACTAGTGGTATTACCTTGGACAAGGGCCTTAACTTCTGTGAGCCTCTATAAAGTGGGGATAATAATAATGCTTATTTCCTAGGATTCAATGAGATAATGCATTTGTGTGTGTGCACACATGCTTGTGGGCATATATGCATATGTGTCTGCTGGGCGTAGTATATGAAATTCAAGACATGCTCGATTAAAATGTTCTTACATTATGATCCTTGCTCATCCGGGAATAGAGTTTGAAAGCGGGGTGAGGCTAACGAAAGTGGAAGATGAAGGGAATTTTGAAAAAGCATTTAATTGTATATTTATTCATTTTTTAGTCAATATTGATGGACAATGGCTGTGCCATGCACTCTTCTGCCCATTTGGAATACAGTGGCTGATGAGTACTTCCCTCCCCTCTAGACCACTTGTGTGCTACTGGGGGAGGATAGTTAATAGGCAAGAAGCACAACAAATAAATCCTTTAACAACGTTGAGTGTGACAAATGTTACAGAAAAGAAAAAGGGAAGGTCTGGTTAGGAGCACCCAGGGATGAAGAGAAGGGCTGGACTAAACGCAGCCTTCTGCTCACAACTGAAGTCTGAGTTACTCCACTGTTCAGAGCCCTTGATATGATTGGATTTGTTTCTAGAAAAAGCATCAGACAAAAGACATTGGCTAAAAGCTTATTGTATGTCTAAGCCTGTTCTAAGAACATCACATTCAATACTTCTTAAAATCCTTACAAGAGGTAGAAGTTATCATGCCTCCCATTTTATAGAAGAGGGATTTGAAGAAAAGAGAATTTAAGTAAATTGTCAAAGGTGTCACAGTTAGTGAACCTCAGAGCTGTGTGTGAACAGCACCAATATTCAGCAGAACTGAGAGAGCCCCACGCATATTCAGTCTGCTGGGGCAGCTCTGCCTTCCAAAATAGCAAAGAAACCTTGCATCTAATCCTATCAAGGTCCCTATTTTCTGAGAGTAAGCACTTTTAAGATAAGCTATCAGGTTTCCATGTGATAATTGCTTTATTTTAGTCATTCATTGATAGAGAAAATAAAAACAAAAGTGACAAAGTGACTCTGATTTCAGTAAATTGTGTGTGTGTGTGCACGTGCGCTTGGGATCAAACCCAGGCTTTGTGCAAGTTAGACGAGCACTCTACCACTGAGCTATATCTCCAACCCTAAATTCAGTAAATTTAAAAATATCCATTTGAATTATTTCTCTCTCTAACATCTACTTAGGTTATTTATACAGGGAACAGACATGTACTCTGCTCTGTGCATAATGAATTTGAGAACTGTTTGCAGTAAATCAATAGTGCCTAGGGCCTTGTGATCCACTGGTAGGATCTTTCTCAAAAATTTTCAGTGGAATTTTTGTGGTTGTCTTTTAATTGGGGATGGATGACACAGACCAATAGGAAGAAAAAGGTAGACTTTGTTTTCTTTTATGTACATTTTCTTAAATAGATACTATTTCTGTTGAACAGGAAATCTCAGTTGAGAAGTCTCTGATTAAAAGCTTCTTCAGGCCAGAGCACTTTCTACTAGCAAATTTAAAAGAAATAGTACAGCATATGAAGTTAGAGCTAAGAATCTTAAGCAAGACAGATTAGTGATTGTGTCCTAACCACTTTATAATTGGATAACTTCTCCAAGCCTCAAATTCTTTTTATCATCATCACCATTATCACCATCACAGCCATCATCATTATTATCATCATCTTCTCCTGGGATTATGATAAAAAGTAAATAGGAGATATTCCAAGTAAAAATCTCAGAACTATACCTGGCATACATTCAGCATTCTACAAGCGAGCATTTTCAATTATCTTTAACAAAACAAAAAAAAAGTCATTGTTAATTTTAGCAGTTGCATGAGAGATGTATTTGCATAATAAAGAGAAAAGATAGAAGCAAGTAGCTGGCTTAATTATGACTTTTGGCATGAGATGCAGCAGAACTTCAGACAAGTAGTCGTCAGATCTATTTTCATCCTCAAGCCTTCTGCATAGATGACACACAGAGGAAAGAGTAATTAGTTGTACAGAGAGGAAAGCTTTTATGAACCGAAGACCAAAGTGCTAAGTTTGGTTAAGTTCTCTGTAGTTGGGAAGGAAGGAAAGAAAGGTGACTATTATGCTAATTGGTGATATCTGTCAGTAAAGAAATCCATGAACAGAAAGAGGCAAAAGAAAGGAGGAGAGGAGGAAAAAGAACAGGTAGAGAATAGAAGCCGTGGCTATGGTAGGAGAGTAGAGGCAGCCAGGTGGCATCTGACGGGGTGAACGGGAGAAGCCCTCTAGACAAAGATGGCAGACAGTGATTCTGCTTGGCTATTGCTGTATTGATCCTTGTGAGACCAAGCACTGGGCATTTTCCACTTCATGGGTTGGAAAATACCTGATTGGAGGGGTGAACACACCTCTGTATGAATAACATGATTTTGTAAACAGTATTATTATGTGCCAGGTACAGTTTTTGTATCTCACAAAGTGGATTATTTCCATCTACACCTGTAGAAATTGAAACGTAATGAGTTAAGTCTTCTCCAACAGTTTAGTAGAAGAGAGACTCCAGAGGCTCCTGTGTATTTCCTCCCTTGAAACTATAAAGGTAACTCAAATGGTCAACTCTATGGTATCAGGAAACCATCAACTAGAACAATTCATGTACTAGATAACTAAGGTTTGTTGTTGATTAAAAAAAAAAACAAGAAAAGAAAAAGAATGGAAGACAAAGAAAAAAGGAAAAAAACCTGCACTTTTTTCTGTTTTCTAACAGTGAACAACCAATTTTTTTTAATTCTAAAAGATAGGCCTCAAATGCTACAAATACAGCATTTGATAATTTGTGGTTAATTACGGATGGCATTTGTTTAACATTTAGGCAATTTGAAAAGAAGTTATTGAGTATGAGCAGCAGCAACAGCAGAGTTTTACTAAGCTTCTAGAACCATGAGTCAAGGTAAATATAAGTCTCTTGGTTGGAAAAGGGCACCAAAAAGCCTTTGAAAAGTTGTTTAACTTGACTTTGACTGCTTATATCCTTGGGAAGTTGCCCAGTTTCAAGGTGAGGCTATGGAGACAGAAAGTAAAAACGATAGAAGAAAGAAATTACAGGGTTTCAGTTAAATCTTCATATAGAAAACCTGAAATTGTAGGGTACCTGTGAACCCTAAAGATGAATTAAGCAAAAGTTAGAATTAAATTGTGACCTGAAATTCCCTCATCTTTTCTAATGGCCCTTTACAGAAAGTGAATAGACCAAGAAATAAACCAGGAAATAAATTCGCTCTGAACATTAGCAAGTAAGTTGTATTGCATAACTTAACCATGAGATATTGATAAGGTATTAATTTTGGCAAAAGGATAATTCATGTTAAAAACAAAAATCTATTGCATATAGCTTCGCTAACTTAGGACATTTATCTGCCTTTAACAATGAGCATTTTGAAAAGCTAACACCTTGTCAGAGCCCACAAAGACCTTATTTCCCTATGAAATAAGGCTGTCAGAGATGCCACAACTTGGTTCCCTTTCCCTTTCTACATGGCTAGAAGAGCAAGACGCTATTGTAATCAGATAATTCAGCGGTAGTGGTAGGTTGGATTCAATTAGTGATGGGGCTAACTTCAGTCTCCACAACCCAGGAGGAGGAGTTGCCCTTTTACACTGAAGCAACAGACCATGGCCTGACTAGTTTCATTACTTGCTTCTATGTAATTAAAGTGAACTCCCAGACAGTGAGACACGATGCACAGATAAATTTGTCGAACCGACCTCTAGCTAGCAGAGAGCATCTGAGTGAGGAAATATTTAGCAGGTGGAGATGTGCTAAAAACTAAACCATGGTGTGTTTCTCTAATAGAAGGTGACATTCATTAGACTCCATGTTTAATGTATGCACACGCATTTCCCTGTGTTTTGGGCTATTTCAGGGCACTGCTAGGCTAAACTGTTGGTGGATCAGAGATTCTTGATGTCCCCTTTCCTTTGTTTACACACAAGCTCATTTTTGTGGATACAGACATGATTATTTCCAGCATTACTATATACCATTTCCTGGATGGCAGTAAAAGATATGGAAAGACAGGTAAAGTATAAATCATGCCACAGTGGCAGGCAGATCAGAAAGTTAGGAAGTGTAGTTCTGATCAGTATTGGGAATGTTTAAGTAGACAGCCAAGCCCTTTGGAGAAAATAGAGATCAACTCTTGACTATAAATATGTATGTGTAAATATATATATATATAAAGAAGGAAAGGCAGGAAGCAAGGACCATGTGCTTTGGGCCATTAAGACCTAAGAGTGTCAACCCCATGTTCCAGAGCATGTAACTAACACTTATTTAAAAGCAAAAGCAAGGGGCTGGAGCAGTGGCTCAGTGGTTATGGCGCTTGCCTGGCATGCGTGAGTACACAATGAAGTCTTGGAGCAATGAAAAACTAAATAAAATTGATTCTCCTTTTCTCTCTCACTGTCCCTCCGTGTTAAAAAAATTTTAAAAAACTCTGGCTTCATATGATGTGTGAAAAAGAACCCAGGACTCTTCTAGTCTCTGCTGCCAGGAAATCTAACCAAAAAGTAGATTCGTCTCTTTTAGAGACCAGCTGTTTTTCAGAGCAAAATAATGTGTCAGTATAATCACAGTCACCTGGAAATAAACTACAGACAGAGCTGCTTTTGTTCTTTAATTGAAATCTTGCAATGCAGATGTATTACATTCCTAGCTCCACTCCCTAAAATGAAAATGGTTTAGCATAATATTTGGTGCACTGTATAACTGTGATTTTCTGCAAAATGTCACTTGTGATTTTTATAAACATAAAAGTCAAGGCTAGTGCCTTGCTGTACCTGCGATTTTCTGAGGACACTCAACCTCTTTGCATTAGTGTGAGAACTATAGAAAGAAGAGACTTTTCCAATCTAATCGAGGTCCTACTAGATGTAAAAGCTTAGCTCTTTTTTCATTTTTAAAGTACTTCTCTAACTCATCATTAAAAAAATTCAATGTGTATGAAATTTGTCCTAAACTTGTTATTCTTGAAGCCAGTGCTGATCACATTTAGTGCTGCTGTGTTTGGGTGGCCTAATTCTTCTGTTGTGTTATCTGAAGCTGGGTTAGATTTACTTCCCAGGGAACTCTGCCTCTAAGGGGTCCGCAGGGGACAGGCAGGGAATGTAGTCTTGTGGGACAGCATGTGGGGGAGGACATCTAGCAGCTTTGCATCTGATGAAATCCTCTGATGGAGCACATATTGTTTTTTCTCTGCCCAGTATAAAGGCTCTTCTTTGAATTCAGTATGAAGTTAGTAGTTCTGACCCACCAGCCATAGGGCACGTACTTGGACTTTGTTTTTCTGGCAATGATAATAAGTGTGTTGATCCATGCTCACTCTTTCTGGGTCCCATTTATGACCAACAGGGTGTGGGTTTCTGAGTTGGCAGTGTAGCGGAAATTCTGCACTTTGGCTCTTGAACAGAGAAAAGTTAGGCAGTGTGAAGTCCTGAACCTAATCTCATTATAACTGTGCTCCTGTCCATTAAAATATTGTGCAGTGATTTTAACTTTACATTAGGCCTAATTCTGGGATGGTTCCAGTCAACTACTCAAGGCTGTAGAGATACAGAATAATGAATGTTCTGAAATCTGCTATTTTCTTTAACATGTCAAGCCCATTCTTGTCTAGTGTAAGCACTCAGATCCCAAATCTGCTCGTGACTTTCTTCTATCTTCCTCTTTACCCTTGGTTTTAAAAGGATATATAACAATCCTGCTGTATAGTGTGATGTTCATTCTGTTTTTGAGATTTCAAAATTAGAAAGAATCAGGTTTTAATTTCAGCTTTATCATATATGACTTATATAATTTTGGGCACATTTTCAACTTTTCACAGTCCCTGTTTATGCATTTGTAAAATTGGTATAAATGTGTTACAGAAAGGAAATGATTAGCTTTAAAAGTAGAAGGAATGAATTTAAATCCTAATTCTTTGACCTCTTGTAGTCTAAAAAGCATTTTTCAGGGTATGGTGAAGATTATGCCTTGTGTCTGCCTTGCAAGTTCATAAGGGTTAAATGGAGTCGTTGTATGAAGGTTTCCATTATGATGTCTAGTTGACAGCAAGGATGACAAGAATATTAATTTTCTCATTCATTCTTTGGGCAGTTTTGTAGAGGTCAAAAACTTCTTTGTTTTTGAGAAGCTAAAGTCTCCTATTATTGTCACTAAGACTTTTGAAGTGATGATAAAAATCCTGAATAGATTAGGACACATTTTACCTGTCTTGGTCAATAGAAGAAGATATTGCGGGGTGTCTATAAAACCTGGAAACAGGAAAATACACATAAGTAGTTTATGGATATTATCTTATAATACATGGTACATTCACTGCATTGCCCTCATTCACAATGTATAGTCCAAAACTGCTGTGAGCATGGCACACACTGCAGTGTCTCCATCAGGCTCTGCATGACATCTAGCCCTATCACCCTGGTGCAGTGGTGGTGCACTGTCCTCGTAGAAACACTCTGGGCGGTCTTAACCCATACCTACAGTTGTTATTTAGCACTTACAAATGTCTGTGTTACCAAACTTTATGGTCACTTCTGGAGTAAATTTTCAGCATTTGAATAAAATAAAGGGTCTCCAGTGAGGAGTTTACCCTGCTTTCCACATTACAGAGGCAATCTATCATAAGGACATCCTGTTTCCTGGAGACCTGAGGGAGCAAGGTCCATTTATGATTTGTATTTCAGATGCAGGTGCTCGGAGGACTCCCTGCCAAGAAATGGTTTCCCCTAGTATGGCTAATTTACATGGAATTAGTGATTTTCCTCACACAAATCTGATGAATTACTGAAAACTCTACAAATTCATCTCAATATTTAGGGATTGGGTGAAGGTGGGATGAAGGGAAATGAAGAAGAGCTAGATCCTGGGGTGGGAGAAGATACAAGAGAGTGATGTTCCAGAACAAGCGAATAGAGTGTGAGCAGCTATACCAAACACTTCTGACAAATCACGTAAGAGGGAGCCTGAGAACTGAGCACAAATCTATCAGCACAACTTCCAGAGCCTGTGATAAAGATAGTATCAATGTTGTGGTCAAGGACTTTTTGGAGTGGATTTAAGAGAGAATGGGAGAAGACGCTGATTGCAGAGCGGTCTCTTGAGTTTTACCCTTCTTTTATTTATGTTGTGGCACTCAGTGTAAGATAGTTTATTGAAATCACTGTCTGTAGACATTCTGTTTGTGACGCAGAATCACTGTTACCTCTGATCTCTATGTTTTCTGATCATTACGTTACAAAGACTATAGGTGGACATATGAAAACCAAGAGTCAAATCACTTCCAAGATCGCTCCCAACGGAGTACTTCTGTTGAGTTCCATTTCCGCGTACTTCCTGCCAGATTGTTCTCCTGACAGCTCTTATTTCTTTTATGCTTATAAAGGCAGGGCATAGTTTTACAAAATTACTTAAAATATATATTATAAGGATCCAACAGAGCAAAGCAAGGGCCAAGTGACTTGATATAGTCACAGCTGGAGTGGTGACTTATCCAGGACAGGTATTTCTAGTTGTCACTATATTCTAGCTTACTAGGTCCATTACATTAGGTGAGATGGAAGCAGGCAACTGAGCAGCTGATCCTCAGAATAGCTTTACTTTTTATATGGTGAATATATTTTAGATTAACTTTTTAAGGTTTATCTTTGTGCATTTGCTCAGAGGTGACTCTACTTACGTGATTTCCCTGCTAAGAAAATTCTTCAATTCTCTGGAAATCACTACTGAGGAGGCTGTCGTGCTATTGAAAAAGAACACACTTCTCCATTTATGCTGCACTTGCTCATGTACGTCTCCAAACATTTCAATCTTCCCACTATGATGTTGTTGTTGTTATTGTTTGTCTTCATTTTTTAGATCAGCCTGTCTAAATACAGTTCATGGTGTTCTGTTTTATGTCATTGTAACCCTAAGTGCTTTGGGAAGTGGGTCCTGCAGTGCAGGCAGCCCGGTTATAATTGTCAGATAAATCTGTTTTCTGGAAGCTAAGCATTCCGTAGCAGCCCCAGCATATATGATTGTTCAATAATCTGTTCCCCAAACAGAAGGCAGTCAAGCCAGTTTATTCTTCCAACATTGCATGAGGATTCCCGTGCATTTTTCATCATTTATTTATTTTTCTCTTTCTTCTCTTTTTCCACCTCCTCCTTCTATTTTTTTTTTTTTTCCGAGATGCCCTTGTAAAAGTTTACTGTGTTTTGGGATGTGTCATCTCTTATTTCTAAAGGGTCAACTGTGTCAGCGAGGAAAGGTCAACCTAAACAGTTCTCAGATTTCATTTCGGGAAATTCCAGCCTCAACCCAGCTTGTTCTGTGCCTGTCCTCCTATCAAGGCTCAGCCTGCTGTTGTTGAAGCCTTTGTTGAGTACAGAGCCCATTTATTTCCAATCAGCTGGAGCTTCCTGTGTTGTGCAGACTTTTTTTTTTTTTAATTGCTACTCAACTAAGGGCTTTTAAAAAAAAACAACCACCAAGATTTATCATAATAGTTCCAGCTTCACAGGGCTTTGGAATACATAACACTAAAATCTAATGATTTTTCAAAACTCAGATGCAATCCTAGAGGCAAAGTGTCAGAGGTGTCAAATGCCTCACTTGGTTCCACCTCTCCCATTTCGTAGGTGTCTCCATGCAGAATGCGAAGTGGCGTGAGGAGCGTGAGTGAGTGCTCCTTACATGAATCTCTCCACTGTACTTCTCAACTATGCCATAGTAGAGACCTACATAAGACCGAAGGAGAATTCAGATCAGCGCCTGACGCCAGCTCTCCTGTCTTAAGATAAAACTTTTAGTGACTTGCCCAAGGTCATGTGACAAATTATGCCATTACCTTCTTAGAATACTTTTGATACACTTGATCACAGGGGGAAATCGCCTGAAGATGGTAAACAAGGAGTCGTTTTGTAACAATGAAATATTTATTCTTGTAATTATTTGTCCTAAGGGTCTTGGAACATTATGTTTGGCAATAATTTCAATATGGTCTGTTCTTTCTAACCTTTTGATAAGATAGAAAAATGTTTTTATATTATATCTATATACACAAATGTGTTTGCTTCAATTGATAGTTCCTTTGTCTCAGAGATCAGAGGCAAACATGTCTGAATTTGTAAAAAATGAAAACAAAGTAGTAAAAGACATGATTGCAATATACACTATGAGGCATTTACATTCTTATAATTCATGTCTGATGTTTGCAGCTTGAATATGCAGTGGTTCATATTTATTTCTTGGTTTTTCTTCACAAAAGCTGGGGTGAAAATGACAGTGTTCTAAAATAAAAGAAGTTCAGGCCTCACTTCTTACTTTGTCTTTCCCCATGGCTGGAAAAGAAATGAAGAATTATTTTCAGTCTTTTTGATTTTGAATCCTGTGATGTGAAAATTGCTCTGCCAGTTTTTTTTTTTTATCTGATCATTTTTGTTCTCATCATCTTTTAGAGACATTGGATCACTGGCCATGTTGAGACCAGAATATATTAACTGCATCTTTTGACTTGCTGACTAAGGTTAGTCATAATGTACTTTGCCAATGTCCCACCCTTCCCAGCTTACATTACGTTAATAAATTGGCTTGCTAATGGTTAATATTGTACACTCTGGAGTCAGATTACATGGGTTGGAATCCCTGCTCTAGCTCTTGTTAGTTAGGTAATTGGGGGCTACCTATTCAAACTATCCCAGTAACTTTTTACCATTTTTAACAGTGTAGATTGTAATTATTCATCTCTCAGCCCTAGAAAGTTCAAATGAGATAATCCCTTCAGCAATTCTATTATTGCATATGAAATTAGGTTTTCTTAACCTTAGGAGAGATGGAGGGGGTCAGATTACTTAGATTTTCCAAAAGGTGCACCTGAATGGAATGGTGGGGCCTCAGGGCCAGTCTGAACAGGTGTTCAGAGGTTTACTGTGGATCTGTCAGTCACAGAGTTGTTATTCTGTCCTGTTCTCTTGACTTTTAAAGGACTCAGAGGAAGGCCCATTGTTATCCACTGAAGGCAATCCAGTGGCCAGAACATACCTGACCATAGTCTCTCACAGAACAAAAAAAATCATTCTTTATTCATATTGTAACTTCCTCCCCAGGAAGTAAAACAATGCAGCAGACAAACAACCTTTTGTCCAAGGTGAGTTCCCGTAGATAAACAGATAAATAGAGCTGAACCTGGTTTCCTGTCTTCCTTTCTACCATTCCTACGAGTATGTAATCTTGTTGGTCCCGGTCCTTATTTCTCAGGGTGGATCACTCATCCCTTCTCAATAAACTAGTCACCATCCTTCAAGGTGACTGCTTTTAATATTTTATTTTATTTTAAAGACAGAGTCAATTTTATTTATTTTTTTCATTTTGTTTTTGTATTTCTGACACTAAGTTGTGCATATGGTTCTGGGGTTCAAACCCAAGTCCTTGCACATTCCAAGCAAGTGCTCTACAACTGAGCCACTGCTCCATCCACTCTTAATATTAAAAAAAATATGGGACTGGAATGGCGGCTCAGTGGTTTCAGCGCTTGCCTGGCAAGCACGAGGACCCAGGTTCAAACCCCAGCACCACGTACACAACTAAGTGTTGGAGCAATGAAGGCCATGTGAAAACTAAATAAAGTTGTTTCTCTCTTTCTCTGTCTCTCTCGCTGTCCCTCTCTCTTTAAAAAAAAATTAAATCAATTTTCTATAATTTGAAATGAGATAGGGATTTAGGATAAAGAAAGAGAAATACTGAATCTTGGGGAAACACCCTCAAGCCCTTGAGATGCACATTGTGCAACTTGCACAAGGTGCTTTTGGCCTGCATGCCCGTGACCTGTGTCCTTGGCCCATGCCCTTGTAAAGAGGAAAGTACACAGGTGCAGGAAAACTCAAAGGAAATCGTGGAACTCTATCCTGGATCCACCTCCAGTTGGCCCCTAATGCAGCCCTTCTATAAATATTGGACCCCCAGCCCAAGTGGCTGCTGCTTCTCTGGTTGGAGACAGCCCACATTCTCTCCTCAATGTTTATCTACCTTTCCTAAATAAACATACCTCTGTCTATGCCTCTGGCTTGAGCTGAAATTCTTTTCCATCGCATATGCCAAGGACCCTGCTGGTTCTAAGTTGAGCTCCCCCTATCCTTGGTGAACTCCTTGGACCTTTCTCTGGAGCCGGTGACAATGCTATCTGAATTAATTGTAATTGATTATAGTTCAGATAGTGCATCCTCTTTTGTGTCTGTCGTTCTTCAGATTTTTAGGGGAGTTTGGTGTTATGACTTGCAGAAACACCAAATTTGTAAGTTACTGGTATATCTCTCTGTGTATCCTCAGGTGTCAGTGCTGGTAAAACTGCTAACAGTAGAAGGCTGACATGTGTAAGTGGGTAATCAAAATACATTCTCCAACAGACACCATGGTATGCATTTTAGAGTGAATACATCAACAGTATCGTTCAGGTAAATTAGGGGTTAATAGACTTCTATGAGACAATCTAGCACTCTAACACCTTTGCACATCTGTATACATATTTAATGGAGAGAATGGGATGTATGAGCTAAAACAGCAAGCTTGAGAAGTAGTTAAGAAGTGTTCTGGTATACCCTGGCTCCCCTACATTTCAATTGA
>PVKS010023563.1:0-32234 GCA_004027875.1 Aplodontia rufa
ATTTTGTATTTAAGTTATTTTAATACCAACTTTATTATGCCTATATTTTCTGTTATTTTTCATTTCTCTTGTAAATAAGTGTGATAGATATTCAGACATATATTCTACATTAAGGCAGAGTTTGAAAAATTCTGTCTTTATTTTTATTTTATAAAAATAATTAGGGGGCCAAAATAATTTCTGTTTCCAAAATAGCAAATAACAGATGAGTGAACGCAAGGCAGGAGCTGGGCTATGAGGATGGTTTCCAGCTTCCAGCTTGTGTACTCTAGTTGATCCATGCCTGGGCACAATGGTGGTTATATGATTTGAAAGCTATCACTGTTGTCATCATGGATAGAATTACTTCTGGTTAAGTGAGTGGCTAATAAAATGAAGAGAAAAATTTAACTTGTCATTAGATAAAATGAGGCTGGATGACCAAAAAATCTAATTTCAAAAAGAAAGGTCAATCACTTTCATAACATTTCAAAAAAGGCTTATATATGCAAAATAAATATACTGGAGAACATACAAGTATATAAAATTCATATCTTGATATAAAATAATTGAACACCAAAATAGGTAAGCAAATATTGAAAATTTAGATGCACATTTCACTAAAAAATCCATATGAAGGGCTGGAACAGTTGCCCAGCAGTTAGAGCACTTGCCTGGCATGCGCAAGGACCAAGTTTCAAGCCGCAGCACCACAAACACAACTATTAGAAAAACAAAAACCAGATGCAAAAATAAAACTAATCATTTCTCTCTCTCTCTTTCTCTTTCTTTCCCTCTCTCTCTTTTTTAAAAAAATCTGCATCAATGAGAGATGGATTTATTTTTATTTTTTAGAATAATGAGGTGTTCGAAACAGGTTTTGCTTTGTAGGTTCTCCTCAAGTAGATTTTTCTGAGTGTTTTCAAGAGGATAGTCTACCGTATCTGCTTCTGTTTTCCAATGAGTTGTCACTGTACAAGTACACTGGCTTGGCATTCAGTTGCATTTCCTTTAGCAAACAGAGGACCAAAGAGAAGTAAAAAATTGTTCCTATTGGAACCACAATGAACACACTTCTTAAAAGCCTGTTTAAAAAAATTATGCTTCTGAAAAGGTTGTTAATGGAAATATGCATTGCTTTATAATTAACCAAACCTACAACAAATTAAAGTGCTGATTGTGAAGGCAAAATAACACTAATCTATAATTATAATCAAGAATAACAGCAACTGAAAACCATAGCCAGCTCAAGACAAAAATTTTAAGGAATGAAAGAGCCACAAAGATTTCTTAGTTGAATCCAAGGTAAACCGTACCAAAGTACTTATGTTGCATACTTTGTAAATTTTGATAGGTCTTTATCTTTTATTCAATACTTTTCTAGTTGTTTATACATAAAACAGAATTATATCAGGTTTTCTGTCATTTTTCCACAATAAATGAAAAAGATGTTTTAAATATTAAGGTAGGCTGCCCCTGTTGGTAGAGTATTTATTCTTCACTAGTCATACCATAAAAATTAATTCTAAAGAGCAAAATGAACTAGCAAATCAAGTGTAAAAGCAAAACAATATATTTCAAACATATGATGTCAGTATATACTTGAACTTTCATTTCAGTCCTGATATATTGATTGTTGTTGGAGCATTCATCCTTCTTGTAAGAGATGTATGATTACACAGATATCTGTGTTTATAAAATGACACTGACTTGTAATTTTCATTGGTAAAGCATAGACATTAGAAGATTTCCAATGATCATCTGCAATGAATGTACATTTGCATAGGTAGAAGTTCATTAGCATAATTATTAAAAGATCTGGATAGCTCAGGTTCAAATGCCATCGCCTCAAGTTACAGAGTAAAATCTTATCTGAGGCTCAATTTTCTCATCTGTTGGATACAATGATAAGATCCACCCCCTAAAAGCGCTATGAAAATAAAAAGAGATATGCATACATTCTGTTTTACAGGGCATATGGGCACACAGTAAGGACTTAAGCAATTTTTACCCTCATTTTTGAATATGGCACTGTAATTATTTTCTACCACTGCATAAAAAAACATACAAAGCTATTGGCATTTTACAATAAAATATTGAATCTATTGTCCTCCAGTTCACTGCAAATATCTTTTTGTTTACACGTCATGCCATTAGGGAATTGACATATTTTATCAATTAATTTGATTCTGCCCTTGTTTAGAATTACAGATCATACAAAAGATGTTATCATATTTTTCAGTGGGAAAGAGGTTCTAATCATTAATAGAATTGCTGAATTCCTGAAAGCATTTCTAATGCTTTTAGACGAAGTATGAGCAAAGTTTGGAGGACACACATACCAGTCAGATACAAATTCACAGTATCACTTTTTTTATTTTTATTTTTTTCAGGGATGAGGACCGAACTCTGGGCCTTGCATGTGCTAGGCAAGCACTCTGCCACTGAGCTAAATCTCCAACCCCCGCAGCATCACTTTTATTCCTTGTTTACACATGTCCTCAAATATTTTAACAAAATATTTAAATAATTTGATATGTCGACCTTAGAATATGTGAGTAAGAACATCCAAACCTATGATAATAATTATTCTCAAAGGGGATAATTTAAAATAAAATCAATGAATTGATGTTTCAATTACAAATTAAATACTTAGATTTGTACCTTAGCTAGGCAATGTATTCACTGGCACATCATTCCCTGTGGGTCCTTAAGTAGCAACTTCTCAAATTCATGTTGGCATTGAGTTCAGGAGAAGCTTTGTACTCACAGTAGCTCTTTTCCTAATATGAGAACAGTTATGATAAAAAGTAAAGGTTAAATGTTTTGTTTAAAGCATGTTTTGTACAAATAAAGGACAGCTTGAATGATTGGTTGGCTAAAAGAGTAGGTATAAAAACTTATAAGGATACCCAAAAGAAGAAAAATTTCCCTTGGAAAAAGAATGACTTTTTTTGACACATAGACAACACATTATTACAATTTGTAATTAAAGTTATTTGACCATTAATTAAATTGAGGAGTTTATTTAATTATATTTTTTTACATCCAACCTCATTCACCATTTTGTTCATTAATTATAAATAAATTTGGCAAGAAAATCACATAATTTTTGAAAACATTATGGAAAATTAAAAGGGAAACTTCAAGGGATAGCGTAGATGTTATATAATTACATAATGTCTTTAACAGCCCAGGAAATGTATTTGTTTCCTATCGTGGATAAAGAAATGATCACTAAGGGGTCTTGATGTTAGGGGTTACTTATTCCAGATGTTCCCAGATGATGGCCTGGAGAACTGTGACAAAATATGTATTTAACCTGCCCTGCTAAGGAATGAGATTAGGATAGAAATTTGTGTATTTACGTCTACCAAATCCTTGTAAAAAGCTATAAATATTCCAGCAACTCCTTCTAGTAAGTAAGAAACCTGTAACACCCAAGTTATTAAAAGACATTTTTAAGGCTACAAAAATATGTGGGGGCAGAGTAACCACCCCAAATCGTTCATATTATCATTTTTACACCCCAATTACAACATGCGATCATTATATTTATCTCATTTTTGAAATTTATGTGGTGTTGGGGCTGGAGCGGTGGCTCAGTGGTTTAAGCACTTTCCTGGCAAGCATGAGGACCTGGGTTCAAACCACACCACCACGTACACAACTAAGTGTTGGAGCAACTTAAGGCTATGTGAAAAACTAAATAAAGTTGTTTCTCTCTTTCTCTGTCTCTCTCACTGTTCCTCTCTCTCTAAAAAAAAAAGAAAGAAAGAAACAAAGAAAGAAAGAAAGAAATTTATGTGGTGTTCCAATGTGTGAATCTCTTTATCCATAAAAATACTACAAAGAAAATTGGAGAAGAGTGCTTTTTATTATTCTTCATATTTCCAGTTCTGAGAACAAAGGATGTTGAATAAATTGATAAATAGATTTTCACATTGAATTAAATTTCTATTTCAGAGATACAACTACCGAAATAAAATGAATCCAATACGACTATAACGTTCACTTAGCATTAGCATGTCAGAATCTTAATGGTTTGGTGTTAGTGGGGGAAGTATGGAATTAGTCACAGTAGGTAGTTATGTCTGAAAGTTCGTAAGTAATTTTGACATGTATCTAGTGAACTAAGCTTCTGTTCTCTACTGAACATCATCAATTTAAAACCAGCTACTTTATTTTGGCATTATAAGGGAAAAGGCAATAGAAATACACTTTTCTCTCTTCTTTTCTTAATTTAAATAAGGGTAAACACATTTTTATTCTGCTATTATTCCAGAAAATGAATGCATCTCCAGTTTAAAATCCTATTCCAAAATACTAAAATGCATTTTAATGAAGTGTTTAAGTGTATCATCCCCTAGTACTGGAAATCTTGTGTCTAGTTACTAACTCTGATCCTTTCATAGAAACTGTACATGTGTTGAATGGTCTCAACCCAACTCTTTGTCTTCTCAAAGCTTTTTCTCTTTTCACTGTGTATATTCTTTGTTAATCCCATATACTTGCTTAATTGATAAACTTGTACCTGTAACGCTACATCAAATATCTCCTAATCTTTAGACACACATTTCAAACTGATTTTTAATAGCTCCACTCACATATTCCATAAGTGGTCAAGGTACTATCATACTGCCAGAATCCATCACATAACTTTACTCACAGTGTTTATAGTTCATTAAAGCAGTGAAAATATTAATCAACAGATTTATATGGCATAAGCCTCACTTAAATTGGATACTTAATGCTTAAATTAAGCAGATATTTTTATAAAATTTGAAGAGCAAGAAATATAAAAAATAATGCTCTGAGAAAGCAACCTCTATTTCAGGAGTACTTGCTTATATTATTTTTACAATATTCAAATTAAACAAAATTAGAAATTGCAATATTTTATCCCTGAAAAGCATTATTATTGCAATATTTTTAATTCACTTATTTTATGTTAGAAATTATTTCCATTCATAGGAATGTTAAGCATTTTTGCTGGCAAGAATATATACTCTGACTTCCGGATGGATAAAGGATGAGTCTAAATAAATTTTACAAATTCTTTGAGTCTTTCCCCTCTCAAGTCTTTTTCTCCTCTAAGTTCTTCCTACCCTCACTTTTGTGCATGTATGTCTGAACCAGAATTTTGGGATTATATTTTTTTAACATATCTTTGTAAGAAATGAGTGTTCTTGTATAGATGGAATGTTTACAAATCAACTTTTTTGGGGTTAATGACTGTAGTCAATTATGTATTTCCCCTTTCACACTACACCTTTATGAGCAAGGCATTCATTTTTAGCATTTTCCAGGGTTTTTAACTGTTGAGAATTCATAATTTATTCCATTCCCAATAATGACTATCTTTCTGAAGAGTCCATATTCTCCCGAGGGGTCTTCTAATGTCTAGTGATGTGGGGTACAAGTGACCATTTCAAGTGTTTCCGTTTGGAAAGATCTTTAAGTCCATCCCAGTTCCTTTGTGCATCAGGGGATGGGCTGATGTATTTGTGGCCACTTTACTGCATTTCAACTTCTCCCTGTATCCAATCCTTATATCTCTTTCACATACAGGTGTACATCCTACGAGCAGTTCTTCATAAACTACCTAAATGTGTATATGGATATACATGTTTCTGAGGAAGGCTTACTACTTAAGAGCATAAATATAATATGTTGCATTGTGATCATACCTTACACAGGAATTCAAAAGGCATATACATTGAAATAAGCTAAAAATATGGTGGAAGGAATAAAGAAGCAACTTATAAACCAGTGATTCAAATATATACTGACTACTCACTAAATAATAAAATGCAAATGGAGTCTCTATAGGTAAATTCAAAAATAATGTCTGTGATACTGACCTCAGAGGTTTTATTGTTCTACATGTTTACCATTGGTAATCTTAACCACTTCCAAATTTGCAACTGCACTTTATCCTAATGATTTTTAACTACTTACTTCTGATCAAATTTTTTTGGAATTCCAGATATATAGTACATATTTGCCTGCTCTACAGTTGTGAATGTCTGTTAGTCCTTTCTTGCTCAGCATATTCAAAAACATTCTTAGTAATCCAAACATGATACTATCTTATACATATTTGATATTTCAGAAGTTATCTCCATTTATCCAAGCTTTTCAGTAAACTCCTTCTTCCTAATCAACCCTAAAATATTTAGTGTTCTACTGTTTCTGATGAGTTCCAGAAATCTTTTACCTGATTCAGAAAATATTAGTTTTTCCATATACCATCTTTTTATGTAAAAATGGCATTCCAAAAGAGTGACTGCTTGAGCAAATGGTTTTTCTTTTTCTTTTTTTTTAAAGAGAGAAGGATAGTGAAAGAGAGAGACAGAGAATCAACCTTTATTGAGTTTTTCACATGGCCTTCATTGTTGACCAAATAATTCTAACACAGAAGTTTTCTTTCTTTTTATATGCAACCAGCATACTTTGTTGTGCATTGCTTTACATACACCTTTCCATTCATTTTGTCACCGAGAATATTAAAAACGTGATCCGAGGACATTTTAGTGTCTACATAAATTTGTTAGCTATGAAAGTTCATATTTTTTTCTTCTACATGATTTGTGTTTGAAAATAAATTTGCAAATTTCTAGAGTCTTCATTAAAACATGAGTAAGTTTGCTTTCAGTTAAGTTTATTTTCCTAGGAACTGAGAATGAAATCATATTATCCATACCAATACACTTTCAGCTTATGCACTCAATTCAGTTTAATAAGCGTTTATGTTTAGATCATGATATTTAATGATGTAGAGAATCTCAAGGTGTGAAAATTATGATACCTAATTTCCAGGAGTTTATAATCTTGGAAATAATTAGAAATGCTTCACTCTAATGATAGTGATATATGAATAACAGAAATTGTTAATTTGAGCAACTTCACAATCACCTGATACAAAATAAGGTGATTAATATTATGTTATGGTCAATATTCAGAAATAATTCTGAGACAAGGCTTTAGTGAGTTATATGTGAATACTATGGGCTTGCAAATTGTACTTCTTTATAATCAGACATAGACAAAAGATGAATGGTTCCTGTGTTGAGGAGGTTTTCCTCCTATCATACATTCACTTTCACTTTAATCACCTTTGTGGATAAACACTTTCACATTTTAAAATTATTTTGGGCAAATTAAATTTTACAACACAATAATTAGCAATAGGACTTGAAATTCTGAATTTTCTTCATTTCAGATATCAAGTGTATTAATCACCCTTTATTCCTATCCGTAGAGGAAAAGATCAAAATTTTATTGGTATATACGGTGTGTGTTTTTTCTGTTTGCATATTAGATTAAGTTGAAATAGGCCAAATAGCTAGAGTAATTAGAAAGACAGTTTTGCCTAACTGATATTAAAATACAATTTTTTCTAAGAGTGACTTTTAGCCTCGGTTAAATATGAAATATCAATGAAAAATAATATTAGTTCAAGATGCTGGGAATCATGACTTAAACATGTAATATAAACAAGAACACTGTTTTATTAATTCTCGTAGGTATTTTATGTTGAGAGTTAAACACAAGAGATTATTTCAAAAATACAAGTAAAATGGTAGGGATGGGCAGTTTTAATTACCCAGTGATAAACAGCAAAGGCAGCAACATCATGGCTTAATTTTAGGAAATGTAGGAAATATATTTTTAGTAATTTATTCCACTTAACTACCTTAGAAGGTAAAAGTCTTATTGCTGCATAGAAACAGAAAAACTAAGGGATTCGCATAAACTAGAAAACCAGAGGATTTATAAACTGACATTTTATTCCATAGAGGTTTTTACATAAAATCACTGCATTGCTTAGTAAGAAAAAAAAATTTTTAGTTCACAAAAGGATTTAGACTGAAAAGTTCAAAAACTGAGTATGTTTTAAATGTTTCTACTGTCTTTAAGTGCTAAACTTTATAAAATTAAATCAGGGTTAGGGTTGAAGCAAAGCTCCTTTTTAGCAAGATAAATGCAATCAGTTTAATGAACTCTTCCAGGAGACAAGGAAGAGATGGAAGAAATTATTTGTTCATTATGCTAATTAAAAAGGGAATCTAAAGCCTATGAAAACAAAATTGATTAAAGCATATCATTTGTCAAAGTTGTGAAGCACAAAATCCTCACAGAATGTGAAAGCCATGGATATTGATTGGAAACTGAACGTAATTATTATTATTATTTTATATGTGGCGAATATATTTTGCATTTTACCTGTAACTATCTGCCATATTATATACATATGGGAAATAGAAATTCAAGAAGAGGTAGATTACTGAATAAGCCAGAAAAAAACTCTTAAATTTCCATTGTAATTAAATAGTGCATGTACTAAGACATAAAAATTCTTAATGAACATTTTTCTTAAGAGAGAAGGACAGTGAGAGAGAGAGAGACAGAATCAATTTTTATTGAGTTTTTCACATGGCCTTTGTTGCTCTGACACTTAGTTGTGTACGTTGGTGCTGGGGTTTGAACTCATGTACTTGTGAATGCTGGACAAGCGCCATAACTGCCGAGCATTTTAGCCCCTTAATGGACTTTTTTATGAAACTTCTAAAAAATCCACTTGAAATGGTGCTTACAGTATATAATGATGGCTTGACAACAGACAAAATTTTTTTCATCGCCTTTTTTCCATTAGTCAATAGAGAGAATGTAAGAATTTAATCTTCATTTAACATCTCTTTCTGATCCATGCCATATCCTTGGTGAGAGCCTCAAAGTGTTCCAATTGCACTCAGAATTTCAATTGCTACCAAATATCCTAATGTATCAGGGAATATGCATGAAATTGAGCTCTTGAGCAGTTGAAAAGAAAATAGAAAGTTTATTTCTGAATAAGACTAAATGTAGATCAACTTCTTTCTTAGGAGTTGAGAGTTCAAGTGGAGTAGAGTTTGATTTATTCCATCTGAAATGGATTATGCCATATTAGAATGAAATGTTTATATTTTCTAAAAATACTTCTATGCTGAAATATATATCAAATTATAAATGCAGAACTGATGAAAACTGAAATTTTTGAAGGTTTTTTTTTCATGATTTGATGGATAGGTTTAGGATTTATCAAGTAAATTCAGTACTCCCTACTGGCATTTTACCAGATTTATTTCATATAACGTAAAAGAAAATAAATCTGTCTAAGCAGAGAAGTTATAAACTAGTTCCCATTTGATGCAATTCTGGTAGATTCTTCCTTTATTTTTTAGACCTCATGAATATATGTGAGGAATTCAGGATACAGAGCCAAAATTAGCTACATGCTATGAACTTAAAATGCTCTTTCCTACTTTCCTAGTTTTTTATTTTGTCTTTTGTTTTTGAGGACTGTTGGTGTCTCAGTTTCCAAAATAAGAAATTACATTGACAAAACCACCAGGAAGTGAATAGCATCAAATCTCTATTGGTTGGTTCATGTATATCCTTGAATATGTGGAATGCTCATTTTTTTCACGAATATTTTTTAAGATAGTGTGAGATGGTGAACAGAAGTATTGAGCTCAATGAAAAAAAGGCTCTGGTTTGAGATCTAAAACTAACACCTACTAGTGTAAGGACATAGAACAACCATTGTCTTTGTGGACATATTTCTCCATTAGTAAAATGGAAGAATCTCTCTAACTCAGGGTAGGAAAAATGTATTCCAGTGTAGTCTTCTAGCTTATCACACAGTGGTCAATATGGCTTCAGGTCAGCCAAGTAAATTTGGAGGCCCATAAGCAACCCTTTAATTAACTTTGAGGGGTATGTATCAAGAATCTGATTATTAACAACTTTTTTAGCAAATTTCAAATTGTGACATTTAATGTAATTTCTAAAGAGTAGTACTTCATGAATGTTAGTAGTTCCATATATCTTCATTCTTTTTATTAATAGAAATCTTACATAATACTTTATGCAAGTTAATAGTTTCATATACCTTTTGTATATTCTTAATAGAGATCTTAATCTGTGCTTTATCTATTTTCTTTGAAAAAGTTGTATCTTAGTAGATTATTATTATTATTAGTAGTAGTAGTATAAAAAAGGATGTTAACACCCTTACTGCAAAAGCAACATACTTCAATCTTGATTTCTAGCCTTAAAGAATGTAATTATTCCATTGTTATTATTATTGCTGTTCTTTTATCTTTCATTTTGGTTTTGTCGACATGAACAAAGTAGCGTGCACAACAAATTTTGAAAATTAAATACATAAGATTTGAACTAACTCAATCTTGGTTTTTGGATGGCTTCTCTTCAAGTGCAGCCTGAGAACCAGAAGAATCTGCATCACACAGGAACTGGTTACAATCAGAAAATCCAGGGTGCTTTACAGCTAGCTAGCTGTTCTATAATCCCTCAAGGTAACTTGGATGTGTGCAAAAGTATGAGGGCTCTGGCTTTGTGATAATTGGACTAATGACCACTGTTCTAGAAAACTTCAGCTAATACCGTAGGATATTTCCCACATTAAGTTTGGCAGATCTACAGTGTGAAAATGAAACATGATGTTTAACATGGGTTTGCACACCGTTTTCATCTTTCCTTAATTCATGATAATTGTGGTAAGACCAATGTCGTTTTTCACAACTTACTCTGTTTTCGAGCTACAACATTTATGTTTCCCCAAAGTCAGGCTAGGGATTCCTCTAATTCTTATATTTTGTGATAAGCTTTTATACATCTCCTGATAATCCTCAAACATAATTTTTTTGGTAAGTAGTATTTGACATTATTAGAAAAAACTTAATCTCTTCTATACACCTAATTGTACAGAAAGATTAGTTATCTTTATCTTCTATTGGACTCAGATAAAGGATCCAACTAGAATTTACTTTCAGCTGGAATCTCATAAGGAGAATAAAACTTATGTTAATGATATGCTGAAAATTCTATACTCACATTCCTTGAGATCTGCATCTAAAATATATAAAACTAACTTTATGTGGCCAATTTTTATCCTGTCTATTTTATTCATAATTTGAAAAAAGTAAAACATGAGAAATTAACTTTTCATTTTTTACCAGACTTATGAAGGGGGACCACATACTATCAACATTATTTTAAAATCTGTGCAAGAAAACATGATTTTTTTAAAGTGTGAATGATATATTCTAGGCCAGTGTTTACTGACCTGTAGTATTATAATACGAGTTTTATTTAGCATACAGAAAATATTTAGACTGAAATATACAGTGGGAGACTGCCATTTTAAATTTCTTCTTTATTTGCTTTTTTGTTTTCATGTTCATTTTCCCCCATCTGCTGTCTGATGTCCGGAGTCTCCTTTCTTTGACTAGGTCACCCCTGCAAAATAGTTGGCTATCCTTGTCATCACTGCTACTCACTTGTGCTCTTTCTTGTTTACTTGATTAGATATTCAGGTAAGCTTCCTAATTCTAACTCCTCCCATTATACTAGGGGCACCTCTGGAATCTCCAAGCATATAATTAAAAAAGGAGAATGCCAGTCCACAAAAGATGGATTCAGTTCTGATCGATTGTGATCATTCCAAAATAGACCCATTATCCATGGCCAATCCAATTTTCTGTCCTGGGAATCAGAAGAACAATGACATTAAGCAGTGAGGAGATGGAAACGTGGAGGTTGGAATCAGTCATATCTTCCTGCCTCAAATGGAAATAATGAACTTTTGGTCTTCTGTGACAGAAAATGAAAGGAAATATCCCTATGGTTGCAAAGGACAGAGAAGGGAAAAAGAATCCTGATGGCCTTTTAGTAGTGGTTATAATTTATTCTTGATGTTAAGTTTTAGTCCTGTGCAAGGATGTGAGAGGTGACACTTAATGGATTCTTCTGCTATAATGAACTAACTCAGTGGGATTCTATATCTGCCTTTGGTTCATATATTGATTTTTATGAACTAGGGTGAGAAACATCCTAAAGCACATGTCATTCTTCTGAGGTCAAGTAGGTTCTGAGTTTAAAACACTAAAAATATTGAAGTTTTGGAAACACAGTCATTCTTTGTGAAAGACTATTTTTGTGTTCTTCATTGATATTTTAAGGGTTTTTGTGGTATAGCAACAATTCTTTATTTTATATCAATTTATAGCAATGATTTAAAAAATAATTTATAAATTATAAATTTAGGCACTTGTCATATTTAAGAGTAAATATATGAGATACACGATATTATGTAACTTTCCTACTAATATACATTGCTAGATTTTTTTATCCATTCTGATCCACAATAATATACGAACCAACTTATTTTATGTGACACTATTTAACATCTTCATATGTAAATGTATTTTAGATGTTCAAGGTCATTTGAGGAAGAATACCGTTTAAGTCAGAAAGAGGTAAAAATACATATATTACATTAGTGTAATTTGTTTGAATCATATTTGATATCAAAATGGAAAAATAATAATATTAATAAATGAAAATCAGGAAGAAATACATTTTGAATTTTGCTATGAAGCCAGAAATAATAAATTTGCCAAGAGTTTTGTATTGTTATAGGTAAATGAAGGAGACATGTTGAGAAAACTTACATTATTTTCTTCTTAAGGTAGTTATGGATTTGAAATTTAGTGTATTATTACAAAATAAGTTACAATAAAAAATTTGTGTTTAGGTTAAATGCCAATTCTAAAAACCTGATTTCATACTTTTTTTCTGAAGAAGCACTTTTTTATAATCATTCTTCTTCCTAATTACAGTCACTTGGTTTTATTAAACTAGGCATATAAACAGTGATATTTATCTGTGTTTCATTTCTCTAATTATTTTACCATCAAAGTCATTACTGGATTTATAGTCATTCTATGTGTTTCTGGAAAATGACATTGTTTTAGATTTATTTCTTATAATGTGCCTAAGAGAGAAAGAGAGGGACTGACATCTATTGATTACTGATACAGTGCCACTCAACTTGCTTGGGTTATTCAGTTATGCCAGCCACACAACACACACTCCTAAATTTACATCTTGAGATTGAGATTTTCCCTTAAGTAACTGAGGCTCAGAGCAATTGAAAAACTTGCTGAAGATCTCTGAGCTTTGAGAATTGAATCTAGGATTTCAATCAGAAGCACTGTGCTTTTTCTAATACATCTGTCACCTTCTTCAAGTAAACACTAATGTGCTGAATACGTGGAGCTGAATTTCACATCATAGAATGAATGAATGGCTTACTGCAAACATTTGCTTGATAGCGTAAGACTAACTTTTATAATCTGAAACTCTTGTATTTTGGCCAAGTCAAAGTTTGAGCATTTGTTGAAGTCAGAGACGTGTGAAGGAAAAGCTGATGCTACCTTATTATTTCATGGTGAATTGTTTTGGTAGACTTTTTTTTATATATCTAAAGGTATACATTTACTCTTATCTTACAAATCAGAGGCATAGGTTTCAGAATAAAATGAGCACCTTACATGACTGCATTTACTTTTCAGCATATATACTCTCCTGAGTATATATGTTCAACATACATAATTTTCACTTAGAAAATGTAGACTTTGGTCTTAATATATGTTGCATATTTTACTTTTAATTCAGTTTTTTGATGTAAAATAATCTGGAATATTTAAAAGTAAACACTAAAATAGGTTAAATTTGCAATTATAAGATGTGCAGTATATGTGTATTTGCTATTTGGTTTATTAACAAAGAAAGAGCAATTAATTCTATATACTTGATTAAATAAATGTACTATTACCCAAAGCAATGTAAATAGTTTTACCCCAAATAATATACAAATAGTCTTAGTATAATGATATATATTTTCTCAACAAAGTCACAAAAAAAAAAAAGAAAGGCAAAAGAGGACATATTGAGTTGAGAATTTCCTAAGATAAATTATAAGCTGTTTTTTGAATTTATGTGGAGCTACCCACAGAAGTCCAGGTTTTGTGTGTGTGTGTGTATGTGTGTGCGTGTGTGGTGTACAGGGGATTGAACTCAGGGGTGTGCTACCACTGAGCCATATCCCCAGCCCTTTTTATGTTGTTAACTTGTGACAGGCTTTCACTAAATTATGGAGGCTGGCCTCAAACTTGTGATCCTCCTGACTTGGTCTTCTGAGTCACTCCATGTGCCACTTTGCCTGGCAGAGTTTTTACCTACCTGATCAAAACAACATTTGGGAGGACCATGCCACATGATTTGGATAAAAATGGTTCCATCCTATTTAAACATTGGCAACAAGCACATGATCCTTCTTATCAACATCATTACTTGAAAAAAGAATGGAGGAAAAGCAGGGAGGAAGTGTGTGAAGGACTAAGGAATAAAGTATCACACAGGACATTCAATCAGGCCTTGACATACATTGTAAACTTTGGCTGTTATCAGAGATTCAGCAAATCTTTTTGTACATTAACTTTCAACTTTCTTCAATTATTATACCTTTGGTTCTCCCTTGCTTTCATTCTCAATCCTTGATGATATGCTCTGTTGTAGTCTCAGATTCCTACTTTGTCTAAATTCAGGGGTACTGAGAATCTTGTCCCAAACTACTAGAAATTTAGAGCTATAAAAATATTGACATTTTTTCTCAAATTGATACAGGCAATTAGATTCACACTCTAGGTATCAGCAAAATTTACAACACATGTAATATATTCTGTAGAAAGTAGAAAAATTCACATGCATTTTCCATTTATAGTATCTAAAAACTTGGTATACTCAATTCATGTAATCTTCTTATATATTCTTGTTTCAAGATGAATGGTACTAATGTATCTTCGCAGAATGGAAAGTATTATCATTAATAATTAATTGTTTTGGGCTATCTGAAGAACAGAAATAAAATTATTTGGTATATTTATTTTGTGTTTATATTCCCCTGGTGTGATATGATACAGATATATTTTTTCTCTCCAAATAGGCTAACTTTAAATGACATTTTGCTTTCATATATAACATAGCCTTTTGTTTTAGTCAGCTTTTTGTCATTATGACCAAAAGACCTCACAAGAACACTTAAAGAGGAGGAAATTTTATTTGAGGCACACAATTTCAGGGGTCTCAGTGCATAGACGGCTGACTCCATCTGAGCCTGAAGTGAGGCAGAACGTCATGGCAGAGGAAGGCTACTCAGGACGTGACAGTTGGGATGCAAAGAGAGCTCTGGTCATCAGAGAGAAAGTTTATACCCCAAAGATATGCCCCCAGTGCTTGTCTCTTCCACCCACACCCTACCTGTTAATAGTTATCACCCAATTAATCCACTCAAGTGGATTAATGTATGATTAGGTTAAGGCTTTCATAACTTGATCGTTTCACCTCTATACTTTCTTGCACTGTCTCACACATGAGTTTTTAGGGGACACATCATATCTAAACCATGTGCATTGTTATTCTGTGCTTTTTGAAAAGTACTCCAAACTCAAGGACTGATATGCATTTATTTAAGGGAAAGGGACTAACATAGGAATATACTGCTTAAAACTACATCAAAATTCAGTGGTTTAAACATAAGCATTTATTACTGTGGACAGGCTCACCAGAGAGCTGAGCCATGGTTCAGCTTGGTTCTCACCAATGCATCTGCTAGGCTCTTACCTATTTCCCAGCTTTCAGATCCAAGCCTGGATCTGTTCCACGTGTTTCTCCAGCAGCATAGGTCAGACAGAAGTGTAAAAGAAAAAAGAGAAACATGAAAACTTTGGACCCAGATTGGTATTAAACATCATCACATTCACCATGCTCTGTTAGCCAAAGTAAATCAAAAGTCCATCCAAGACTCACTGTGTAGAGAATGTTCTGTTTCAGGGAGGAGCTGCAAAATCCACAAGGTAATTGTGGGTACAGAGAGACTACCCACATTCAGAATTAGGACTATCTTTGCCATATATCTACCACAAAGAACCCCGCATACATTTATAAAGATATAAAAAATCCTAGAAATGTCTAGTCCTCAATTTTCCATTATAATTTAATATCCAACTGTGTTGGGGCTGGAGCGGTGGCTCAGCGGTTTCGGTGCTTGCCTGGCAAGCACGAGGACCTGGGTTCAAACCCCAGCACCACGTACACAACTGAGTGTTGGAGCAACTGAGGCCATGTGAAAAACTAAATAAAGTTGTTTCTCTCTTTCTCTGTCTCTCTCACTGTCCCTCTCTCTTTAAAAAAAAAATAATAATAATATCCAACTGTTGGTATATGGGAAATTTACTTGGAATTTATTTTAGCTATTAGTAAAAATTTTCAACTAATAACTTATATTGTTCTTAAAATTAGAATGTTTGTTAAAGTTATATCTTTGTCTTTGAATCTAACACGGAACTGTATACCTGCCAACATCCTAAAACACTGAACTCAGCAACTTGGTGTTATACTCTAGGAATCCCTCTTTGGAACACCCGTCAATGTAGAAAAACATTGTTTTTAATTAACAAAATGCCAGGCCCATATGTTACTCAGGTCCTCATTGGAACTCCTGTTGACATCAACAAGAATATCTTGTGCAGCATATGGTCTTAATAGGTAATGACTTTAATTCTGAGTAATTATTTTATTTTAACTCCTGAGAAGTAGAAAGCCCTTTTAATTATAGTTTTGCCATTTTCCTGCAGTTATCACTCTTTTAAGAGGTCTGAAAGTTATTAGCAAAACAGTGTAAAAATTTTTAAAAGCTCATTGATTTAATAGAAGATAGTTGTTTTATACTGATATATGATTTCAACAAATATTTTACAAAAAGAATTTTTGATAAAAGAGTTCTGTTAACTAGAGTAGTAAAAACAATTGTCCATAGTTTAAGCTACTCATTTTTTTTCTCTGATTTTATTTTTAAACATTACTGACAATAGAGAGGAAAAAAACCTAGTTCTCGGGCACAGTGGTGCACACCTGTAATCCCAGTGACTCAGGAGGCTGAGGCAGAAGGATCACAAGTTCAAAGCCAGCCTCAGCCACTTAGTGAGACCCTGCTTCAAAATAAAAAATAAAAAGGGATGGCAATATTACTCAGTGGCTAAGCTCCTCTGGATTTAATCCCTGGTAAAAAAACAAACAACAAAAAAACTTTTTCAGTTCTTTAATACTTTTGAGTTGTATTGGAAAGTGAAGAGGGCAAAAATTAACAACATAAACAATCTTTATATATTTTACTAAAATAAGTTGTAGTAAAATATCTTTATCCAGGAAAGTAGAAGAAACACAATTCAAGAGCACAAATTTTAGAACCTTACACAGAGTGTAAGAGTGAATTTTAATCTCTATATCAAAATGAAATGGATAGTTATATTTTCTCACCAAAGCATGATTTTTCAAATGTAACATGGGTATAAGAATGGTTGCATACATAGATGACATGAGAATTAATTGACTTCAAACACAAAAGCACTTTGCATACCATATAAACAGAAATAACCCTACCTAAAGCAAAAGTATGCACATGTATGTATTTGCATGTACATTTACACACACATATATTAAGTATACTAAAACTTTGTGTGTAAGCATGTGTGTGTGTGTGTGTGTTAAATAAACTAACACTTTTGTGTTCTATATTTGTTTTTATCATTTGGGGGAAGACATTCTCTTTCACTTTTACCTTCTCCTTCATCCTTTCATTTTCCCATCTTCTTCCTACTAATTAAAATCAACCTTAGCATTAGAAAAATGTGCTTAGTACAAATGGAATAGAACTGGGTCAGTTCACTGCTTATTCAAAATATTTCCCCTTCAACTTGATACAACTTATAGTAAATTCTTAGAGCACAGATCTAATTAGTCTAGTGTTTGGTAATTTGTGTTTTTTTCTTGTCCTTCCTTATATTGGTTGTTGAGCCTGCACATAAGGCTTTTCATAAACTGTAAGCATCAACTGACTCCGGAGAATTACATTAATGACCTGGCAAGAAATTCACTATCACTTTTCCAAATTACAAGAATCTTTTTGTGAGGTGGGAAATTAAGATGACATTGAAGGTTTTCTTAGGTTCGTTTCAGTAAAATATTGGACTGCTGATATTCAACTGATATGCACTCCATAATAATAGGGAAGGAAGTAAGTTAATCATATATGTAGAATAACTTATTTTTTTAAACAAATTTACATAAAAAATAGGAGATGAATTTAAATACATTTTTGAATAGCTCTTAAAATATTGACTTTTGGGCTGGAGTGGTGGCTCAGCAATTATGTTCCTTGCCTGGCATATGTGAGGACATGAGTTTGATCCCCAGCACCATGTACACAGTGAAGTGTCAGAATAAAGAAGGGCACATGAAAAACTAAATAAAATTGATTATCTTCTGTTTCTCCCTCACTGTTCCCTTCTCTTTAAAAAGATAAAAAATAAAAAACTTTTTTTGGGGGGGTACAGAGAATTGAACTCAGGGATGCTTAAACACTGAGTCACATCCTCAGCCCTTTTTTTTTTTAAGACCAATTTTGTTTTTAAAGAGAGAGGGACAGTGAAAGAGAGAGAAAGAAAGAATCAATTTTATTTAGTTTTTCATGTGGCTTTCGCTGCTCAGAGAGCTCGTTGTGTACATGGTGCTGATGTTTGAACTCAAGTACTTGTGCATTCCAAGTGAGCACCGCAACCGCTGAGCTGCTGCTCCAGCCCCTCCTCGGCCCTTTTTAATTTTTATTTTGAAACAGGGTCTCACTAAGTTGCTTAGGGCCTTGCTAAATTTCAGAAGCTGGCTTTGAACTCATGATCCTCCTGTCTCAGCCATCTGAGCCACTGGAATTAGAGGCATGCGCCACTGAGCCTAGCAAAATAGTAACTTATTTAAAAAGTATTTATAAAATTATTACTAATGAAATCTCTTAGAATTGTATAGGGAAAAGGGAATTGGATAATCAGTAATTGTCAATTTTTTATTATATGTAAGGGATAACATGAAGAGATAAGCGCAGAATCACATGTTTTGCAGAAAAAGTAATTTGTAAATAGTAAAATATCATTAAAGAATGAATTACATAAGTATATAAATACTATGAATTAAGGCAGGGGAAATCTGACTCATAACAATAAGTGTTTAATTCTATTATAATTATTAAGGTATTTAGAATGAGATTGAAATTCAATTTATTAATTAGGCTTTTAAGTCAATTATGGAAATAAATTTAATGGCAGTTCATCACTTTGTTTCATACAGGTTAAATAAGTTGGAAGTATATACTGTTTGGAAGCAGTCAAGAAATGATACGTGCTAATGGGTAGAGGGTAGAGAACAAGTGAATGGAAAGCTGAGGAATGAATGTGCACTCAAGAATGCAGTTAAACTGATGTGAACCACACAAATATAAGTCATACATCTCAATAGTATTCTCTCTGCATTCGAAATGAATTGGGATATTTAGTGCTTACAAAGATACCTGGGAATCAAATGTTCTGCCTACCTTTGCAAAATCACCAATAATTTTTTACTGAATATCAATTTCATATTACATAGGGAATTTACCTTCTGAAGGATTGTGATCTAGACATTTTGTGATTCTTTTGATATGCTGTTGTTTTTCTCTTTTTGCAAATATGAAGGGAAGAATTTAAAAATAGGTGCCAAGACTTTTGTTGTATTTATTGTGAAGGTTTAAAGTATATAGATGTGTATTTATACACCACATAATTACAGATCTCCTCCTACAGCTAATCATGCATGCATATCCATTACACCCAAAGCTTCCATTCCTTAATCAAGCTTTCTGTGATTATGCAAATTTGGGAGATAATAAAGTACACCCTATAAGAGATAGCAAATCACCTTGTTAAATAAGTTCTGAAATATCAGAAAATTAACTCTTTTGGTCCTGAAAATCTTAACTTTCATATCAGTGGTTTGGTCACATGGAGCAATGGGGCAAATTTTGATACACTGTATTGGTATTTTTCTTGCATTGATTTTATTATACTCTTTCTTCAGTGTCTGTGACTAATTATTCCAAAAATTATTTTGACATCCAATAATCAAAAAAAATTATGATACAGATAAAAGATATTTATCACATGTGCTTGCCGGCTGCTGGTACAGAATTTGTTTTAAGAAGTCACTTTCCATGGATCATTAGCTTCATGGAGATCTTGATACATTCAAGGGTTAGTAGCAGAATTTTAGATTTTGGCATTTCCTCAGTAAAGATATACCTGGCAGTAGAATACTATATGGATGTTAAGTAACTAAATTTTTGCAAGATTTGTTATTTTTTATACTGCTATTGATCACTTCCATTCAGCTTTGTTTTTAATCACTGAAATGGATTATTAGTTGGTCACTTGCAAACAGAATTTTTTTTTTTATTTACCAACTATTTCTTCATAGGTCTTTGTTAAGGATGGCTTAGTAAATATTTCATCTTCGAAAATAAAAAATACATAATAATACAAAAATTACTTTTTGTAAGAAGTGATTATAGATCATTTAAGGTAGTCCGGTAGGTGTTCAAAATGTGCCAGGATTTAGAATTAGTAAGGATTGTCTCCATCCAAGAATATTTTGTCTGATTATGTGATGATGCATAAATATGTCAATCTTTCAACAAATATATAAATAAGTAGGTAGACTCAATGAGCAAGCTATACATTTTGATCATAATACTTACAAATAAATGGGCATTTTTTTCATTTCACAGGTGTACACAATGCTAATACATAATAGAATAATATTTAATTACATATATATTAAAAACTAGTGAAAAAATCAGTATTCTCATTCTTCTTAAATATAATATTAAGGGAAATAGTAATCGTGCTCATCCCACTCATAAGAAGGGATAAGCTAAATTTAACCAAAGGCTATCTCTATATTTTAAGTTCCTGTTTAATGAACTGAAACCTAATTTAGCATGTAAACTAACACTATGTAAAACTGAAACTTAAGTTAGAATTATTCAGTTTTGTAAGTGATACCCAGATCTTAGCCAATCAGACATAGCTGAACTTGAGCTACTTGCAGGCAGCCAGCAGGTCTGACCTTGTGCGTCCACATAAGGGAAACACTTACCTGCACCCTATGAAGCTACTGTTGTACTGTTGTACGGTGTTCTCTCTCTGAACACTCACTGCCCTCTTGCAGAGTAGGGCTCTCTGAATCTCTTCTGGTTCCAAATGCTGCACTATCTAGCCAAATTATTCTCTACAATATACCTTTCTGGCATCAGGCTGATAGCTTTGAGAACTTGTTTATAAGAGAAGTTGGGATGCAGGTAGTAAATCTTCCTTTATAAGTGTATTTCTGTCTCTGTACCAGGCAGAGAAGGGTGAGTAAATCCTCCAGAAAAACCTTACAATGGAAAGGTACTGGATTATATCTATTTAACAAGTCTCATCTTTATTTACAGTTGTCTTAACTGGGCCTTAACTGTAATTTTTTTTTCTATTTCAGCAAATTATAGTATTTATGACTGACATCTAAGTTCTTTGCCTATGAGATGTAAATTCTCACCTTATCTCACATAAGGAGCAACTTTTAGAAATTTAAATGTAGGAACAATGACTTAGAAAGAGAGGGGAGGCAGGAAGAAAAGGCAGACTATTTGCAAGAGGCAAATGAAAAGTCTTCAGTCTTTCCAACAAATATTAGTACATAGTTTGGGATGGCTATATAGATACACTTAACTTGTTCCATTTGCTTGAAATATAATTTGGATCCAGCTCTTTTTTCATAAGTGAGTGAGCTTTGAAATACAGTACTTTGCATGTAGCAAGGATTTCAGGATGAAAGCTACGAGATCAGCTTCTGTTCTCGTATTTATGTACATCTATGTACATATGTTAACTATATGTAATATTTTTCTGACTCCAGATGGTTTGTCAAAATTAGTTTACAAAGAAACTCTATTTAATTGGCTTAAAGAAAAAAGCACTTAGGTAGATTAAGTATTCCTTAAACTCATGAAAATCAAGAAAGTTATCCAAATTATTCTCTAGGTGTTTAGATTACAGAATTATGAGTTCAATTGAAGAACAAATGTGCAAGTAGAAGTACAGTGCTCAGCACATATACCATAGTATAAAAACAAAAACCCATCTTTTTACCTTTTAAGAGTCTTGCTTCCATGAGTATAACCTAGCATTCACATACTGTAAAAATAACTAAACAGGAAATACCTGGATCATGATAGTAGTATTTTGTTTTTAATTTCTCAGATTTCCTAGGTAATTTACACTCTTGGAGTTTTGCTAAATTAAACAATCCACAGTCACTGAATGTCCAGGTCATTTTAAAGTAAGACAATGTTTCAATAAACATTAACCTTTTTCTTTTCCATACTAGGTATTAAACCCAGAGTTGCTTATTCACAGTACAACATACCCAGCACCTTTTGAAAAAATTCTATTTCTTTGAATTTTTAAATTTTATTTATTTTTATTTATTTATTTATTTATTTTTTGAGATGGGGTTTCACTAAGTTGCTTAAGGCCTAAGTTACTGAGGCTGGCTTTAAATTTGTGATCTTCATGCTTCAGCCTCCTGAGCTGCTGGGATTAAAGGTATGCAAAACTATGTTGGGTCAATAAACATTAACTTTTTAACAAGTTTTTTCTCACTTTCAGTTTCTTATTACAGATAACCCAAATATATTCAGTTCATTTAGCAAGCAAGTTCTACGCCATATTGAAAAATTGTAATATGAGAAAATATAGGCTTCTATAAATGATGATTTGTATAATTGCTAGTCTTCAGAAATATTATGTCACAGACAGTTAAAACTAGAAATAATAAGGAAATCAATCCTGTATCCAAACAAACTAGGACATGATTTTGGCAAGTGAAGCTATAAAGCATGTGTTTTTGCTATGGGAAAAAGTGGGTAATGTTTATCTTATAGTATAATGACTGATTATTTCATAATAAAAAAGAACAGAAGACAAAACTGAATCAGTATAAGAAAGTTGTAGAGATTTTATGGGAGGGGAATTTTGGAAAAGGATTTTTATGTGTGGTCAAACTCGCTATATTGTGAATGGATTTACTTATAATGTATAGCTCTAATTTAAATGCTTTTCCCTTCTAGAACTCAAGCTGAAATGTAATTGCCTTTGTAATAGTAAGAAAAGGTAAGCACTTTGAGAGGAGATTAGGCCAAGTAGGGGCTGCCCACGTGAAGTGGATCTAATGCAGTCAGAAAATAGCTACTTGGTTTTCTTTTGTGTCTTTGCCTTTCTGTCTTCTACCATGCGACAATGAAGTCTTCCTTCGTTCCAGAGGAGGTAGCATGCAAGTTGCTATATTGGAATCAGAATCTATAGACTTACCATCACTTGGGCTTCCCAGACACCAGAACTATAAGCCAATGAATTTGTTTTTTTTTTTAACTAGCCAGTGCCAGCTATTATACTATAACAGCACAAAACATATAAAGAATTTTATTTTTAAAAGGTAAACTTTAATATCAAAAATATACTTGCACGGGGCTAGAGCGGCGGCTCAGCTGTTTCAGTGCTTGCCTGGCAAGCATGAGGACCTGGGTTCAAACCCCAGCACCACGTACACAACTAAGTGTTAGAGCACCTGAGGCCATGTGAAAAATTAAAGTTGCTTCTCTCTTTCCCTCTCTCACTGTCCCTCCATCTTTAAATACACACACACACACACACACACACACACACACACTGGCACAACTTTTTCTTGGAATATTGGTCTGCATTTCATGTATTAGTTCTTCGTTATATGCTTTCAAATATACCATACCTTAGTTACCCTTTGCATCAGATGTTTGTTTTGAAGATCACCATATTTCTTCATTTAAAAAAAAATCACTAATTTTTACCTGCTTTCAGCAGTTTCTGTCTCTTCATTAGAGTGCTTTAACTTATGTGCTACAGTCTTTTATGTTATTACATTATTCCATTAAAATTTGTCATGGAGTAATATTTGGAAATTTTTTTTAGAGAGAGTGAGGTAGAAAAAGAGAGAATGAATTTTATTTAATTTTTCATCTGCTTTTCATTGTTCTGACACTTAGTTGTGTATGTGGTGCTGGGGTTCAAACCCAGGTCCTCAGGCCTTCAGGCAAGCATGATACTGCTGATCTACCACTCCAGACCCAATTTGGAGACTTTTTAATCAAGACATCTTTATTTGTCTAAATGTTTCTTAAAATTTAACAGAAGTTACCTATTTCCACCAATTAGAGAGGGAGTGAATAGAACTTAAAGTAAAATAAATAAATAAATATTTAAATAAATAAATTCAAGGGATAAAGCAATGTTTTATCTCATAGTAGGTACTTTGACTTAAAATCAAATACTTTTGATTTACAAGAGCTGAATAGTTTTATACACCCAGATGTGTTGAATTTATAATGACTTAATTTGAAATATTTAGCCAGGTTCTGTATTGTTATAGTCCATATTACTGGAGATAGAGGTAATAAGAATAAATTGTGGGTTAAAAAATGGTATAAAATCAACCTGTAAGGAAGTCTTGGAATTTTTTTTGTTACTTTGAATCTAACATTGGGCCTTACATATGAATGCTCTGTCATGAAGCTATGTGCCCAGTCCTATTTTATTTTATTTTATTATTATTTTCAGATGAGGTCTCAATAGGTTGTCCAAGCTGACCTGGAATTTGCAATCCTCCTGCTTAAGCCTCCCTACTGGCTGGGATCACAGATATATGCCACTATTTCTGGCTCCACAGAAATCTTAATGCTAGGTATGTTAAGGAAAAATCTAATAATACAGGCCTTATTCTTTATTTTGCTTTTGGAAGCTTGGGAGGAAACCATTTTAGATCAAAAGGCAAAGCCACAATTTAGATCTTGCATTTAAATGAACATATATTCAAATGGCAAGATTTAATTCTTAATTATGTAGATATTTATTGAATGTTGTCCATAGTATTTGGAAACAAAACAATATTCTTGTGATATGAAACTTGCTTCCAGAGACAGTAAGGTAGAAGTATTGAGTTTTTGACCATCAGGAAAACTAGGTGCTTCCAGGCAAATTGGAATTATGTTACTGTTAAGAAAATTATTTTTTGTAACTAAGGTGTATTTAGAATGAAAATTTAGAACTTACCATATTATCTTTTATTCTTACACAGAGCCCAGCTATAGTAATAGTTTATAAAATTTTAAATTTTAGAGAACAGAATAAAGGCCCAAAAAGAAAAAATAATAATTGTGTTGTAAAATAATAATTAATTATGGGCTATTTTTTGAAATCAGCATTTTTAATTTATAGCAGTGATTTTCACTTACGCTGTGGTGGTATCAGCACTCATTGTCTGGATTCCTGATGAGAAAACATATTTGATTCAAATCTCACAAAACATTTCTATACGTTTTAGATAAGAAAGGGAACACTATTGAAAAAAATACATAAATGGCCTAGTTTTATATCTTTCTAGCACTTTCTGCAAAATAGATGCAGCATTTATGTTTCATTAGAATCAGCAATTATAGTTCCTGGAACCTAGTAGACGCTTATCATATGTTTTAAATTTATGAACTAGCTACCCATCAGGAGTTAGATACCCTTCATTGCGGCTATGTCCATAATGCTTAACTGTTTAGTTCTTATCATGTTTGTATTTGTGTGATTCATTTTAGCTGCACGCTTCCTGAGAAGATGTAAAGATAGGAAAATTACCACGGTTCAATAGGACAGAAGAAGGACCTTATTGGTCAGTAGCACTGTACTTATGGGGTCCTAGAATTGGATCTCTTAACCTATTAAGAAAGAACAATTAGAATGTTAGACTTTTCACAAAACCTCAGAAATACAAAAGCGATTCATTAAGAAGGTGGACAGGCTGGTGTTATGGTTTGGGCCTAAGGTGGCCTTCAAAAGCTCTTGTGTTAATTCATGAATGTTTAAGGTAAAATGTCCGGATTATGATGGCAGTCACCTAATGAGTCCAACTTAGATTTGCTGATTGGTCATAGTAGGCAGGTGGAGCATTGCTAGGGAAAGTGGCTTACTGGGGGCATGCCCTGAAAGGGTACATCGCCCCTGTGACTACTTCTCTCCTCTTTTGGCTTTCTAGCCACTATGAGGTATGCTGCTTTCCTCTGATCTGCCCTTTTACCGTGATGTCCTAAGTCACTTTAGTCCCAGAGCAGTGAACTCGACACTCTGTGGACTGAGACCTCTGAAATTGTGAGCCCCCTAAAAACTTTCCCCACTCTAATTTCAGACATGTTGGTCATAAAGATAGTGCTCCACCGAGCAGAAAAAGTCTCACATTGGTCAGTAGCACTACTTATGGTGTCACATATTGGACCCCTTCTCCCATTAAAAAAAAACAATGAGAACATTGGACTTTACAAAGAAACCTAGAAAGAGAAGAGTGACACACTGAGAAAGTGGAGGGAGTAGCAAAGCCACACTTTCCTTCGTTGTAATTTTGCCTAGGGTTTGCCTTATTTTTCAGTTATGATTTATAACTATGGGAGATCCCTGAGCACTTACGCGATTTCACGTTGTCCTCTGTTGCTTTCTGGAAAGATTTAAGTACATTTGAACAGCTGACATTGACACAAACTTTTGTTTAGCATGGAAGCGCTCCAAGAATTTCAGTTCATACTTGGGAGACTACTTGTCACCTAATGGTATTGTACATTACAATTCTGTGAAGAAATTTACAATATTTATCCATCTGCAAATGTGTATGAAACAATGTGTGTGGAGGCTGAAGAATCATAACAATGCTTTAGTTGATCTTTTCCTTTTGAGAACCAGTGGCAGAAGTTTATCTTCCCTCTCTCTAGCACATAGGGGACCACTGCTGTTCATTGCAGGAACTGATGTTCATCGTGGTGTTCAGCAAAGTTTCAGCCCTGTCACAATGGAGCCAAGACAGGAAGTGCTGGTTCTAGGTAGGGGTAATTTCTCTCCTGCCTATCTCAAAGTGTACTTGAAAAAGTTTTGGTTTTCTTTTTATAAAAAAAGAAAACCAATTTTAAAAGCTCATCATAAAAGAAAGAATCCTTGAGCAAATTAGAACTAATGAAAGAATGGCTTGGAAAGAGGACATCAAGAGAAGTTTTTTTTTTATGTTTATTAATAGACGACCGCATATGAAAAAGAAAAAGAACTGATACTAGTGAAAGAGATAGAGAAGCCCTTACTTATGCCACTCCAAGTTAGTGTAATAAATACAAATATTAAAACAACACTTGTTTATGGTTAAAATATCACTAGAGGAGTTGGGACAAGTCATCTGTGAACAGCTTTGGATGACCCATTTAATATTTGGGTAATAGCTATATTCTTCACTATCATTTAAATACATTTATTATGTGACTCCTAAGGTTCAGATGTGTTTTACTCCAAGGTTCATGTGCTGGAAACTTGGTCCCTGGTGTGGTGATGTGAGATATGTTATAACTTTTACAGGTGGAGTCTATGTGAAAGAACCAGACCATTGACAGTGTTACCCTCAAAGGGAGTTGTTTCTTCTGCTTGTGGATGCCATCAAAGTAGCATTATTAGAGTACCTCTTCTCATTGTCATCATGTTGAAGTCAGAGTCTCATAAAGAGCCTGGGCATGTGTAAAGGATCTTCATCGGAGGGCTGAGATTTGAAACTACTGCTGCAAGTCTGAGAAGCCATTTTGAGCAATGGGGAACACTCACAGACTCTGTGGTGAGGGGAGATTCAAACATCCTGCTTTATGGGCTACGGGTTTGTCGTTTATGCCACTATGGAGAAGAGGGATGCAGCCACAAACGCAAGGCTACAAAACATAGATGAAAGAATTGTGGAACCAAAGAGAGCTGTTTCAAGGGAAGATTTACAAAGACTATGGTATCACTTAAGTGATAAAATGACCTATAGTGATGGCACTGAAGAACAGGAGTTACGGGATTATTGTGAACATTATGGGAAAATCAAAGTGATTTAAATTGTGACTGACTGAGGCAATGGAAAGCTGAAGGGATTTTTTTATGTAAACTTTGATGACAATAATACTGTCATTCAGAAGTACTATACATGGCTGCACCTGTGAAGTGAGGAAAACCTTATCAAAGCAAGACACATGTAGTGCTTCATACAGAGAATGAGGGAGAGTATGTTTTTAAGCGAGAGAGAGGGACAGTGAGAGAGAGAGAATTTTATTTAGCTTTTCAGGTAGCTTTTGTTGTTCCAACACTTCATTGTACATAGTGCTGGGGTTCAAACCCACATCCTCACACTTCCCAGGCAGGTGCCTTAACCTCTGAGCGACCTGTCCAGCCCCAAGGTAGAGGACTGCTTGAAACTTTGGTGGTGGTCGTGGAGGTTGTTTTGGTGGCAACAACTATTCCATCAGGAGGAAAACTTTAGCAATTTTAGTGGCTTTTGTGGAAGACATGGAAGTGGTTGATAGAAGCTGGTTTGGCTAAAATGGATGTTGTTATGATGGAAACAGTTTTGGATTTGGTGGAAACTACAATGGTTTTGGTGTGGCACTTCCAGGATCAGAAGAGTCAATGCCAGTGGCAGAAGGTTTTAATTACTGGCAGGAAACAAAGTTTAGAAGAATAGAAGCAGACAAGTGACAGGGAAGCTATAGGCTACAACAGATTTGTTTTCTTAGTCTGTCACTGTGGTGGCTGGGCAATGATGCTGCAAAGAAGAAATATTTAGACAATACGCATGTGTATGGACAAAAAACCTTGAGGATCATATATGTGCCGAATTGCATAATATGTTATTTTTGTATCTGTTCTGTGGAAAGAATAAAGCATTCCAAAAAAGGGTTTAAATACAGACTCTTTTTTTTGTACTCATGCTAAATATAATCTTATCATGATGTTCAATAATCTATTCTTTTTCTAAAGGAATTATTGTAGTTCTTGTTAGACTCTGATTAATTCTCACAACTAGATTGTTACAGTAGAGCAAGACTGGCCCTTTTCAATTTCTCTCTCTGAATTCCTTTCTCACCATGTGATATGGTGGCATGAATGGACATATTCATAACTCTGATGGATCCAGCATGATGTGACACAGTCAGGTGGGCAGTCTCAGAAGTTAATCCAATGACGGCACCATGCTCTCAAATCTCCATATATGTAAGTTAAATAAAACTATTTGCTTTATATGTTGTCCACTGTGTTAGTCACCTTTTCATCACTATGATCAAAATGCCTGACAAGAACTGTTTGAGGGAAAATTTACTTTTTGTCGTGGTTTCAGTCCATGGTAAATTGAGGCCATTGCTCTGGATGAGAAATGAGGCGAAGCATCACAACAGGATGGCCTGGCAGAGGGAAGCTGTTTACTTCATCTGTAATCTGAACTAGAGAAACAAAGGGGAAGGGATCAGGGACAGATGCAGTCCCCATGGTGATGTCTCTAATGACTTACTCCTCCAGCCAAACCCCACCCACCTACAGTTACCACTCCATTCCAGTTATTAACTCAACCAAAGATCTAACCAACTCATGAGGTCAGAGCTCTCATAGCACAATCATTTCACCTCTGAACATGTTGCATTACCTAAAACATTGGCTTTTGTGAGGACATTTCAGATCAAAATTATAAAACCCAGTCAAGAGAATTTTGTTGTATTTATGGAAAGTTCACTAACATATGGAATAAATACAAAATATCTTTGACTGGATTTGATTGAAATGAAATAATTCAGATACTATCTTGTTGAATCTATAGCAGATTATACCGAGTTTTACAGAGATACTGAGGACACCGGAATACATTTTCATGATTATATCTAAGTAAGAACAAAATGTTATTAGATACAAACAAAATTCTACAAACTGGTAGTTGTAGTAGTAGTAATGAGAAGAATAATTTTTTTATCATTCAATTGCAATAAGAGAAAAGCTATTTTGACAATTGTTGTTTCTGGAAGAAAATTGTTTTTAATAAGTTGAAAATTTAAACATTTGATTTTTTTAAAGAGTGAAGGACAGTGAGAGAGAGAGAGAATCCATTTTTATTGAGTTTTTCACATGGCTTTTGTTGCTCTGACACTTAGATGTGTACATGGGTGCTGGGGTTTGAACCCGTGTACTCACGCATGCTGGGCAAGCATTGTAACCACTGAGCCACTGTTCCAGCCCCTAAACATTTGATTTTTGTCATGTAAAAGGTATTTAGTATCACCAAGTAAAGCTGAAAAATCACCTGATTGTATCAATTAACACAGAAAAACATTTCACAGAACATTCACTCTTCCCCCACTGAAACCTTTTGCCAACATGGTATTTAATGATTACAAAGGTGAATACTTGAATTTGCTTATATTATAAGTGAATTATATTATATTGAATTCTTATTCAATGTAGTACTAGAAGTTCCTCTGCAATGAGTCAACAAAAAATAATAAATGCATATAGAATGGAAAAAATAAAACTATCTTTCCTTGATGAAGATATGATTGTATATATAGAAAATACCAAAGAATAGAGGAACCATTTATAATCCTAATAAGTGATCATAGGAAGATTACATAACACTAGACTGCAAAGAAGTGTTTGACTCCATAATTTAATGTTTGAAATAGCTTTCAAGTCTCACTGTCCTTCTTTTCCTTATGACCCACATTTGGGAAAGCTAATGAGAAAGCCTGGGTTGTCTCTCTATTGGCTGCTGTATTGAATTCAATCCATGCAAAACCCTTCCAGTGTGCAGGACTGCTTAGCACAGACACAAGAAATTTAAAGCCAATTATTTTCTGCCTAGTTTTCTCAAGCCATTTTAGAAATACCTGAGCTCCCAAAAATTAAAGTGCATTTAGTTGTATTAAAAACATCCATTCAGCGGCTGGAGCATTGGCTAAGCAGTTTTGTCGCTTGCCTGGCATAAGCAAGGATCCAAAGACTAGAATTTGAACCCAGAACCACCTACACAAGGAAGTGTGGGAGCAATGAAAGTCACATGAAAAAAATAGATAAAATTAATTCTCTCTTTCTCTCTTTCACTGTCCTTCTCTCTCTAAAAACAATGACAGCAACAAAAAAAATAACATCTATTGAAGAGTTGAAGCTGGTGGCTCAGCAGTTACAGTTAGGGCTCTTTCCTAGCAAGCAGGAGGATGCAGATTCGCAGCACTGTGTACACAACCAAGTGTCAGAACAACGAAAGCTACATGAGAAACTAATTAAAATTAATTCTCAGGTTTCTCTCTCTCTCTCTCTGTCTCTCTCTTTTTTAAAAGTAAATAAATAAAAACATCCATTGATTCACTATATATAACAAATGTCATCCAACTTTCCTGATAATCTCAAAATGTCATCTATTAAAATATATGTCCTGCCATTATAATTCACTCTATTCCTTAAAGAATTTGAGTCATATCTTTGGTAAAAGTAGTGTTTTTTCCTGCTCTTGCTATTGCTTACATTGGATTTTGTAAAGCATATATGCAATTAATATCTATAAAATCTTGAGTATAAAAATTAACTTCTCGTATAAGAAGAAATCATGAAATGTCTATGTTTAATTTATTTTCTTGATTTATGGGAATTATGTTTTTTCCTAACATTTCTAATTGTATACTTATGTGTTATACTTATACTTAGTAAGTTTTTCATTACTACAACCAAAATACCTAAAATAAACAACTTGGAGGAGGAAATGTTTATATTGGCTCATGATTTCAAAGATTTCAGTCAATGGTTGGTTGACTCTAAGGCAGAAACTTCATGGTACAAGGGATGACAGAGAAAACATCTCAGTTCATGGCAGCTAAGAAGCAGGGATATAGAGCAAGGACAGGGTCAGGGTCAAGATATAGTCCCCAAGCACATGCCACTAGTGACCTACTTCCTCCAACCACAGCCCCACCTGCCTAGATTTTCCGCCCCTTTTCAGTGGTCCATTCAAAGGATTATTTCATCACGAGGATAGATCCATTGATAAGGGTTGCAGTCCTGATGATCCAATCACTTCTCAAAAGTCCAATCTTCGTATATTGCTGCCCTGGGCACAAAGTCTTCAACAGATAAGCTTTCAGAGGACATTCCATAACCAAATTATAATAACTTAAATTAATATAAAAAATAAATTGTGGTGATCAAATGAAATATCTCAGGTATTTCTCTTGCACTTGGTTGGGATATAGATGTGTGAAGTAAATTAAAAGTTTCACAAAATTGCCATAATTATAGTAAGCCTTTAATATTAATATTGTAAAGTGAATAATTGAGCTTATGTTCACTTCCTGCTTCTTTCCAATAATTAAACTATAAAAGGAAACACAAAAGCATAACATGAGAAATGAGTTTTCTGAGAAATAAATTTAAAAATATATTAACAGTGAATGAAATACTAATATTAGAAGTCTGAATTCAAGTTATAAAAATGAATCTCATTTTATAAATTTTCCCTTGTTAATTTAAAAATGGTTATTTTCAATAAGT